>CM024241.1:56378970-56422239 GCA_013421045.1 Propylea japonica
GAACACTGCAGTTAGGCCATTCTTATTTAACTGATTATTACTGTGGAGAAATTCACGAATCCGTAACTTTTTTTTCAAAAAGGAATATATGGATTGTGACAAATCAAATCGAATGAGTAGGTAATAAAATTACCTTTCATTTATGTATCACAATCTATACATTCCTATATTTCCTATGCCTATTCCTTTGAAACTAAAGTTGAGGAGTGTCGGGCGTAAGAGGTTGGAGATTTCAAATTCAAAAAAGCATAGGGGAACTGCTTAAGAAATTACAAATGCATGATTCCGTGGACTTCTCTTAGTAATAATTAGTCAAAGTATAATGGTCTGATTGTAGTACACTCCAATTACAAATTATAAATTATTTTCTTATTTTTAATAAAAGAAAACGGCTCAACCAATTCAACTTTTAGCCACATCGCTGATATTAATCCAATTTTCTTTCATTCGATTTACCAGAATCAATATTCCTATTTGAAAAAATAAAGTAGACGGTTGCGAGGTGTAAGGGGTGAGAATAACAATTTAAAAGGTATAGGATGAATTGCTTTTGATATTAAAAATCGATGAGAACGAGGATTTTCCTCAATAATTCTTCGTACAAGAATTATTAACGAGTTACTCTACTTTTTGGTATGCTGTATAGACTGAAAACTGAAAATATCGAATCCTTCTAGACATTGACTCTGTCGCTAGAAGAAGATAACACGGCATTATTTAGGATCTAACTGTATTTAAGTGACTGACACCCAAATTACTTACATGCAATTCGAATTTCACCAAATGTCGATTCCAAATATCCTGGTACCTACTGAATAAGCAAAGAAAGCACTCTTTGATACATTGGCTCTACTCATTTGAGTTCATCTCACTCGAAATGTGCTACTTTTTCGACCACTTGGTATCTGTAGTAATAATTTTCCACATCAAAATCTTTCAATGAAACATCAGAAAAATTCATATTATTTTTGTTAATTTTTGAACATTTTTACAGCGTGGTCATAAAACCAGCTTAGGTGAGAAAAACGACGAAGAATCTGAGCTGCATACTGGGGAACGATGGACACATTTTGCAAGTTCCGTAATTCGCGTTTTCGAAGCAAACATGAGCTTGGCTATTTTATTATTCAATGAAATTATATTTTGGCTTGAATATCTTGAATACTCGGAGTGAAAACATTTCCGCAATAAATGGATCACGAATTTATTAGATGGGAGCGTTATGTTGGTACTAATTGGTCGGTTATAGATGCAGTAATCTAGAAGGATGGGTTTCGTAACAGGGAGTAATATGTGTTCCGACGTAATTATTCTGTTCTTATGAATAAACGAAAAAAACATAGAAATAGGCATTGTTGATTTTTTCGAATAACATAAAAATGTTGCAATCGAAGTACAATAGATCAGCTTTTCGAGGCGTATACAGTCCATTCATCTTCAAAAAAGCAGTCGGATTGTCATGGAATTATTCCACTTCATATTTTTGAAATTATAAGCTATATGCTATCTATTTTCTTTCTTAACAGAATATTACGAAATATTGCCAATATCATAAAATGGCCGTAAACACGGATTTCACACACACATTTTCAATAGGTATTTCCAGTGATTCTCAAAGAAAATCATTTCAGAAATAATGAAGCCTCAGAAAGTCATAGCGATTATCCGTCCTTTGTTTCGTAGTCAGGTTTTCAAGACGTTTGAACTTAGGAGTATAGAAATCACATTTTCAATATTTAATTAAAAATTAATTACTTGAAATCTCAAATGAATGTTTAGATAGGTATAAATTTTAACACTACTCCTAATGGTACACATCAGCTAAAGAATTATTGTAGATAATAATTTGAAGAGATTTACACGAAATATCTTGTCGATGAAAATCTTGAAAAGATATTTGTTTCGACATCTTCCTCAATACAAAATTGAAGAAAATAAAACTTTTCGATTTGCACCATAGAAAGTGAATGCTGCTCTTGAAATGATTCAGATCTTTTAACTTGAAACTTGAGGGATTTGGGCAACTCGGCAAGGGCTTTTCGGAAACAAAACAACTGTTGGCTATCACGTCTATCCTTCGGAGATATAACATAGTTGTGCACTAATGTCAAAAGGAAGGAATAGAACACATCCAGACATAGTAATATTAAAAAATTGAAAGAATTCACAAAGCATGTTAAAAGTTTTCTCGAAAAGACAATTCGTAAGATTTCAAATACCACATTCAAAAATGGCGAACGGTTACAATTTCGATGTTTCAATTTGAATGTGGTATGTTGAAATCATTCGAATTTGTCTTTTTCAAAGAAACTTTCGACATTTAACGTAAATTCTTTCAATTCTTGAAGAGTCAACCAACATAATGGGAAAAATAGGCTATTAGCTCTTATAGTCTAAAAAAGAGGTTACAGTTCACTGCGACCTCAAGTCTATTGTGCCCCTTACAGAGCTGTTCTGACCACACTCTTCCCAGCTCGTCCTTCAGTTCCAGAGATCTGATAAAAATCCAATATCTGTGAAGGTTCAACGAGGCTAGTTCCTCACTCTTACGAATTTCTCGCCAAGGCATTCTCTCCTTAGGCGCGCAATGTCAAAGCATTCCGTGACTAGGTGAATGGGGGGTTTCTTCCTCCTCCTCACAGAACCTACACTCGTCAGTGTTCGATAATCCCATCCTCCACGTAGCTCTTATCGAACCGCAAACTTGAGAAACCTTATATGCTGAATACCTAATGTAATCTTCTTCATATTGGTATATTAAAAAAAGGCAGAAGGTTATCTATCTAAAGTTCTTTATTGAATTCATCCTTGTGCACGTTTACAAACATCAGTGTTGTTAGAACTAGTGCAATTAATAGATACATATCTTTATGACTATATAATATCCACCTAAAAGCGACCTCATTAGAGTATGTAGATGTGTCGAAAAAATACAAATAAAGACAAAACTACTTCCAGTTAAAATGTATTATCCCACTTCCTTGTTAATGACTCAATGATCTAGTTTCACTATATTTAATTTCGAACATCACTAGATTTAAATGCAGAGTTCTATGTTTGCCTCGAGGTTGCTTCTGAAGCTGTTTCTTTCTTGACCGCACGTTGGAATCCATTTATTGTAAACTCAACAAAGAATATATTCTATTGATAGGCTTTCAATATCAACATGATACAACAGCATTATTCTAGAAATTATTTTTAATCTCTTCAAAACAAGAAAAAAGTTCGGGTCAAAATTTAGCTGTTTGAATTAAATCGAAGGACTTGCACTGAATTTATTGAGGTAACCCCGAATTCATAATACAGAAATGTACATCTGTATACAGGGGGTCCAGTCGATTGACGTCAATAAATTATTTTCAGATTCTTCAGACCTGTGGCTATCCAAAAATACCCTATATGTTATGCGATTTTTTATAGTTCTCGAGTTATGATTTTCTGAGTGTTTTCAATGTTTTTTTGCCAGCTAAAGTTTGAAAAATTCCCATCTTTCTTTGCAGTAAATATTTAGCAGTTTTTATTTTTTAAGCGTGGTCGTCCTGAATGTTGCTTCAATAAAATTCCGCTTCCTGAAATAACTGCAAGCTACCCAAAGAAGGCTTGAAAGCTAGAACTTCAGTAGGATGTACTCAAACATTCATTTTCGATTCAGAAATGAAATAAGTTTTTTTAGCTTTTGGCAAGGTTTAAAAAAATTGAGGTGTCCTAAGCTACGAAAATCATAGAAAAAAAGGTACATACATGACTTTTTTTCGCTGTAATCAGCCTTGGAAGGCGATAGTCTGAAACTCGATAATTTTTTTTTTCATTTTTATGGTAAATTGAACTTGAAAATGGGATTTCAAAATGATTCTTATTGAAATTTCCGTGAAACAAATGTAGCTCGAGTAACATATACAATAATTTTGGTCCCACTTCTGATGGAAAATATTAATTCGTCAGAATTGCTAGTTGTGAATTACCAGTTTTGGGATAGAATATAATACAAAAATTACTATTCACTTCAATAATTTTTCAAAATCCGTGCCACCAATTTGAATACATTATCGAAAAAGTTCTAAAAGTAACGTGTTAATTGATTGAAGCTACTCGAGGGTTTTTGTTTCATTTTTCATCCTGCTTCTGAAAGTTTTTGTCTCAATTATGTTCCGTTGTTGGTTTCCTTCCTTCGCGTACATCAGCTCCTCAGATAAAAAATTATTTGGATATTTTACTGAGAGCTGGTGTACGCCAAGCAAACCAACAACGAAACAGAATTGAGTCAAACTTTCAGGTAATTTCCTAGGTTAATTTTCACTACTAGCAATTCTGACGAATGTTAACATTTCTTCAGAGGTGAGACTAAAATTGTTGTATAATTATTCGAGCTACATTTGTTTCACATGAATTTCAATCAAAATCATTTAAAATCCCATTTTTGAGTTTAATTTACTGAAAATAAAAAAAGAAGAAAAACAAATTTTATCGACTTTCAATGATTTTCAGCCTATCCACCCTCCAAGGCTATTTACAACGAAAAAAGACCAATGAAGTATCTCTTTTTCCTATGATTTTCGTAGCTTAGGACTCCGCAAAGTTTTTAAACCTAACCAAAAGCTGAAAAACAACTTTTTTTTATTTCTGAATCGAAAATGAATGTTTGAGTACATCCTACTGAAAACTGAAGTTCTAGCTTTCAAGCTCTTTTTGTAGCTTGCAGTGATTTCAAGCTGATTTTTTTTTATTGAAGCAACATTC
This sequence comes from Propylea japonica, assembly GCA_013421045.1. Classification (NCBI taxonomy): domain Eukaryota; kingdom Metazoa; phylum Arthropoda; class Insecta; order Coleoptera; family Coccinellidae; genus Propylea; species Propylea japonica. The sequence goes on from CM024241.1 coordinate 56,383,708, forward strand.
AGGACGATCATGCTGAATAAATGAAAACGGTTAATTACTTACTACATAGGAACATATGAATATTTCAATCCTAGCTGGCAAAATAACATAGAAAAACACTCAAAAAATCATAACTCGAGAACTATAAAAATCGCATAACATACCTATATGGGGTATTTTTGGATAGCCACAGGCCTGAGGAATCTGAAAATAATTTATTGACTGGACACCCTGTATAATGAGAAAAGCTTATTCGGGTATGTATGGTAAAATATTAATTATGAGCTGTTCAATAACGACTCAGAAATGTATACTTACAGGGTGTTCCTAAATTGAACGTACAAACGAAAAGGGAGATTTCTTAAGTGAGTGTAAGAAAAAAAGTCCCATAAACATGGGCTCGCAAACGTTTCTTTTTCGAGATACAGAGTGTTGAAGTTTGAACTTTTTTCAAGTTTTTTTCTCATAGTATCTACACTTCACAAGATATTCAAATGAAATTTGGCATAGATATTACATTCGAGAAATTTGAAATTTCATAAAAACTGACACTGAATTCATTCACCACAGATTACAAACTGGCCCTCCTATCATAGTTACGAGAATTTCGAGAGAATCGCTCAAAATTTTTTTCTCGAAATCGTTGGTAGATGCGACAAAACTACAAGAGACCGAAAAGTTTAGTATAAGAACAAAGCTTCTTTTTAATTTTTTCGAATTAACAGTTGCTCACCAAAAAAAGTTCTGCAGAAGAACAGGTGGCAGTGTTCCCGAAAAAAATATCACCCTGTAGTTCTTCTATCGAAATTGCCATGTCACGTGGTGAGAACTCTCAAATGTAATATCTATGCCAAATTTCAGTTGAATATCTTGTGAAATGTAGATACTATGAGGAAAAAAACTTGAAAAAAATTCAAACTTCAACACTCTATCTTAAAAACGAAACTTTTGCGACCCCATGTTTATGGGACTTTTTTTTCTTAAAATCACTTAGGGAATCTCCCCTTTTCGTTTGTACGTTCAATTTAGGAACAGCCTGTATAGAATTACATGGGTATCCTCACGATAGTAAATTAAAAACAAGAAATTGTGAAAGATGTATACTTCACAATTCGTCGTTTTATCGCCAAAATTTGGAATGTATTTATGGAACGTTTTTAAAAACTGGTGTATTGAACTCTCCAGGTTGTACACAAAAAACAAATTGAGGTTTTTCATTCGAAACATACAATCGGTGAAGATCCAAAGGTATTATTCTTAATGTTTTTGATATTTGAGCCGTATCTAATGCATAATAGTAATTATCGGAAGAAAAGAAGGATTATTCCGGAAACATTTCAAAAAGACCACAGAATTAACAGTTTCATCAGGAGTATAATTTCGAATCGGTTTAAAATTGGTATTCAGGTGACAGTTTCAATAATTCAAACTCTGTAAGATAATAATATGCAATGCAAAGATTGTAGAGTAATAGAGTATTCAATCTACGATACAATGGATAAGTTGTTGACATTTCTAGGTAGGTTTTGAGATTTGGGATAAAATTGATTCATTAATGAATAGAAGGGGTCTAAGTTGTTGAACGATTCAGTCTAAGGCGATGCTTTTTTTCATTTAGTAATGATTCAAGATCGATAAATCAGGTTCAAAAACTTGAAAAAAATGTAATCAATATTTAGGAGGAATGATATAATAAGAAAATATAGTAATGTAATATTAGTAAAAAAAACAACAAATGAAAATATTTGCAACACGTTGCGTACTTTTCTTTAGGTTTCGATATTCATGGGGGGTAATTACCCCCATTACCCCCCCCCCCCGTAAACCCGCCCTATTCAGTCAAGGAGTTCTGATGATTTTATTCGAAATTTCTTCTAAACCTCAGCAGTAATTATTATTCATTTAACATCAAGTAGCTACAAGTACTGCTCTCTAAAAATTTGTTAAATAAGGGAAAGTGGTACAAAAAATTTGAGGAGGAACTGTTCATTTCAACATAAGTTTTTTCATTATTCCGCTTAAAAAGGAACATGTAATATGCATTACGAATCATAATGATCTGTACATCGAAAAAGTGAAATAAAATAAAAAAATGCAAAAATAGAAGAATTCAGTTGACTTTCTTATTCTGACGAGGTGGATCCCATCCAAGTACTCAAATATTAAATATTCACATAAAACATTATCTAGACTCAAGAAATTATATGTTGGGGAAGTATATGTCCGATTTCATCATTCAAAGTAAATTATTCGAAGGGGAAAAGCTTCAAACAGATGTTTCGATATTTGAACAATTATTTTATGAACATCGAATAATTATCAAGCTCTGCTAATGAACGCTATCCGTAAAGTATAATAATCATAAGACGAGAACTATTCGACCAATAAGGCCAACGTACCAAACCGACCTGCTCTCACCCTGCACCCATCCTGAATATTCAAGTCTTCATCTCATTCCGTTTGAAGTTAAAATGATTATGGCCAGGCCGAGCAGAATATTTGTTGAATTTTCATTCGAAGATTACAGAAGTTTGACAAAACTGTTGTTCGATCCCCAATATTATCTGAATATGATTCGTGATACTTCCAAAGTACCGGAAATCATTGTGTTACTAAGTAAAATACTAAATTTTCTTTTTTATGTTTTTAGACAGCTACCCCTTAGGTATACATGATAGAATAGAGATGAGACGCTATGACATACAATTGAGCAAGGAAAAATAGTACCACTGGGCGGCGCTAATTCGGGGACCAATATGGTGGAAAGTTCAGAATCGAATTAAGTCAACTTTCAATCAGATAATCTGATTTATACAAGAAATACGACGTGTTGGGTCTTAAGGAAACCTGTTGAAATAAGGTTTATTCAATATCAAATAAAATTTTTCTTCGGGCGATAATATACACATACCTATAAGAAGATATAAGATTACCAAGGGAGACATGCAAAAATCATTCTTGCCTGTGAAATGTTATTCCTGTAATATTCTTCTTATTTGTCTCTTCCCTGCTTGAACAAAGCCTTACAGCACACGATACCATTTTGTTATTGTTTATAAGCAGCAAAAATAACTTGAACAAGCGCAAAAATCACAATTTTTACGAAAAAATCTACGAATGTCAAATTTGATGTGAAGTGGTAGTAATATGGCGGATCTGATACCACGTTTATTTCAATGATGGCAATTCTTTACTATTCATCTCTATGGCCGTATATTTGCGGAGGCTGACCCGTACATTTCTACGCCGCCTACGGTATTCCCTTGAATCCTTATTATTCCAGGAGAACCACTTGTTCACCTAACAGGGGCTTAAGCACTTGTATTAATTGAACTGTTGGCAATGAAACATTTAATCTTTGGCTATCATTTTTCACTTTCCGGTTATGTTCTGCATTCAAAATATACATATTCAAATAAGAGATATAATATGGTGACAAAAATTATTATAATCATTCACATTGTTTATATTGGCCAAACAAGAGTTTAAATTTCAATCCTGCAAAGTGCTGGTTTCATTATATTATTATAGTTTTTTCAAAACAAGAAAATGCGGAGAATCTTCTGACTGTGAAGTCAGAAAATCTAATAATTCTACGGAAATTATAAATATATTTTTGAATTTGATTTTTGTTTCCCTTCCTACATGCATATTATACATCAAGAATAAGTCGTTCGTATCTTTTTGAATAAAAAAAATTTACCAGTTTTCCTCAGAAACATTTTTTTTTCTAGATACAGTGAAACCTTCTTTGGCAGACACTCCTAATAAGTGGATACCCCTCAAAACAGACAATTGTGCTGGAACCGAGAATTTTCTTGTAAATTTATACTACTCACGAGCGGACACCTCTATCGGACGGACACCATAACTTTCTCAGCAGTGCCGAAAACTATTCAGATACGCACGCAGAATTCTGAAGAACGACCAAAAGTGAATACAAACCTACGTACTAATAGAAAATTCTCGTAGTAATTTTTCAGTTTAATCGTGCAAAACAGAATTTCGAGGAAGCCCCTTCATTTCGTTGCAAGAAATCCACAGTTCTCTCTCTCTCTCACGTATTTTTATTTAACCATGGCGCCTAAGAAAAGATTTCTGACCTTGAAAGAGCAGATGATGCTGAAAAATTTTGTCAGTAAATTAAGAAATGCCCTGAGCAGGTGCTTTTAAGCGCTCGTTCATTGGTGGGGCAATAAGACTATTACCTCAAAATTTTAAATAGTACTTGAGATTGATACCTTAAATACAGGGTCTCTATAAATGATTGTAACAGTGCAGTTGGCTTTCGATTATTCTCATTTTGCCGCTTCCAATGCAAACCACAGAATTCTGTGATTGGTTAGAGTGAACCTACTGTAGCGGCAAAGAATAATTCAAAGCCAACTGAGCTGTTACAATAATTTATAAGACCCTGAATAAATGCAGAATCTCAACACAAAATGGGTATTATTCTGGAAACTATACAGAAATAAAATTTGTGAAAATAAATAAATTTGAAGAAAATAATTTCCATGGTTCTGATGATGCCATCCTCTTTAAATTTTGCATGAAACAGTCAGTATATCTGTTCTGATTTACAAAATGAGTTCCACCTGAATCAGATATTCTGTTATAGAAATATGCAGATTTTTCTCTCAATATTCCCATTGAATTTTCTATGGCTTTGTTAACATTATGTCCACAAAATACTGCATGAAACTTCAGTATAAGTATTAGTTTACTTTCACAAAAGAAATTTCACTCAGATCAGATATCCTGTTATAGAAATATAAAGATTCTTCTTTTTAATATTCCAATTGAATTTTCTATGATTCTGTTAACACTATGACCACAAACTTTTGCACTCTGATCGGTATCTTTTTATGGAAATATGAAGTTTTCATTTTTTTCAATATTCCAATTGAATTTTCCATGGTTCTGTTCACACTATGGCCACAAAATTTTGCAGGAGGCTTGTTATCAGCTTCTTGAATTTGGCCGTAATATTTCATTCTGATTGGTTTCGTATGTTCTGAGATTTTGAGGAACAAAAATTTCGAATGGCCATATTTTGTGGAACACTCTGTACTATAGTCTGTTCAAATGTAAGAAGAAGCTTTGTAAACAAACAAAATCGTCTGGTTTGCGCTCAATAAAACTCCTATTGGTCTAACGTTCATAAAACGTTTTCTTTGACCGCCCTAAGAGACTGCCAGGATTGTACTCGGAACGGACTGTGGATGGTACTGAATATGTAATAATAGAGAAATCTTTTGACAAAGTGTTTACAGTGTGGAACCTCCAAATGAATGAATTAATAAGGAATGAATGAGAGCGTGTATATTTTCACTTAGATGTGCGTAAGAATTGCATTCGTATAATAATATTCATTAAAACTGAACGATTGAGTGAAATCCCCTGGATTCGACTCTGGACGGAAAGTAACTGTCCTATGCCCCTCCTACCGCTGCGTCAACTTGTTGTTATTGCTCCTTCTTACTTTGAACACTATAGTGATGAACGAATGTCATATTTTGTACATTCGCGAATGCGAATTCGAATGCAAATGTCTGCTACTGACATTCGCGAATGCAATGCGAATGCGAATGTAGAAGTGTTTCAATAGGATAAATAATTGTTATTTTTTGAGAAAGAAGTGTATTATGTTTGAGAGTTTATACATTTCTTGTTTGTTTAGATTATACAATGTGTTTTGGTCATGAGTTAGCGATAATTTAAGGTCATCAAATATACCTAATGTTATCGACAAAAACACCCAAACTTGGAAGTTTACCCCCTTAGTTTTGGAGTAGCCCCCATTTTAAATTTACTTTTTTATTTTCGTTGACCCTTCCAATAATACCGATTTCTTTGGACATAAAAGTCCTACAGATGTGAAAAAAATGTTTTTTGAAAGATGATACTACCACCTCTCATTGAAGTATTACAATATAAGAACATTCAACTTGAAAACGAACGCCATAAAAAATTCTTTAAAAAAGGTTCGTAGTGAAAATATGACTGATTTTCTCAGTAAATCCGCAATAGTACAAGAACTAGCACATTGAAGTATAATTTTTTTCAATGATTTAACACGCAAGGATTTACCTACAAAACACACTCACATCATTTCTGTAAGTTACATAATTTGAGAAATATTTCTGTTCGAAACATGACCCTCATCAAAGTTGATAAAAAAAAAAACTCAGTACTGTACTTTCGTTAATTTTCAATGATAAACCAAACAAATTAATCATAAAAATTGCTCAAATGGCTGCTTCTGCTCTGTAGACAGGCAGTGGCCTTCATGACAACCTGTCTTTTGCTGTAGTGATCATGTTCGAGCAGCAATTACACTCAAATTATGTAACTTACAGATATGATGTGAGTGTTGTTCTGTAGCTAATATCCTTGCGTGTTAAATAATTGAAAAAAAAACTATACTTCAATGTGCTAGTTCTTGTACTATGGCGGATTTACTTAGAAAATCAGTACATATTTTCACTATCAACTTTTTTAAAGAATTTTTTTATGGCGTTTTTAAGTTGAATGTTTTTATATTGTTATACTTCAATGAAAGGTAGTAGCATCATCCTTCAAAAAACATTTTTTTTACATCTGTAGGACCTTTATGTCCAAAGAAATCGATATTATTTGAAAGGGTCAACGAAAATAAGAAAGTAAATTAAAATTGGGGGCTACTTCAATACTAATAAGGGAGTAAACTTCCAAGTTTGGGTGTTTTTGTCAATAATATTAGGTATATTTGATGACCTTAAATTATCGCTAACTCATGACCAAACACACTGTATTTATAATTTAATGTAGAAGAATATAGTTTTTGATTATTTATCATATTTTTGAGTTTTATTCAAGATGATGATTATTTAAACATTTAAAAGTTATATAAAGAAAGACTGATAAAAGTTTCATAAATTTGTTTTTGTTAGTTCCAATTGCACTCAATTTCTGTGTTATAAGTTTTTTTCTGATATTCATATTCGCAAAACATTTGCAGAAATTTTGCGGATGCGAATGCAAATACGAATATTCAAAAATATGCGAATATATGAGAATGCGAACTCGAATGCGAATATTCGTTACAACTCTACTCTGTACGATTTGGCTGGTTAACGAACTTAATCAAGGCATTTGGGACTCGAAATCATCCTGAAAATTCAAAGTCTCTAGGACAATCCCTTCGAAAGTTGTGCTGACGGCCGGACAGACGGCCCCACAGGCAGAATTGAATTTGAACAAGAATTCATCATCATGAGTCTAACCCTATCGTTTGAAACCATTTTCGGCTCAAAATTCGAAAATTACAGATTTTTGGGCAAAACGATATAGCACCCGTTTAAGAAGAACGAGAACGATGATCACAAAATAAATTTCACTCTAATAGAATATCTTCTCATGGAAATATGGGGATACTTCTTTTCAATATTCCAATTGAATTTTCTATGGTTCTGTTCACACTTTGGCCACAAAATTTTGCATGAGGAGTATCGTTTGACACCAATTTCGGCTCAAATTCGAGAATTACAGACATTTGGGCAAAACGATAGAGCACTCGTTAAAGTAGAAGCGTAAACCTCCTACGTCCGGACAAAAAAGCAGGAACCAACGGTGTCCGCTCTTGGAATATTTCACTGTATCTTCACTGAATAAATTTTGCACATCGTTATTGAGCAGCTTTATATAAAAATTTGAACCGATAGAATTTCTAGTTTTGAAAACATTCGAAAAATTTAAATTCATATCATTTTAACTCTTGAAATACCTATTCCCTAGTGTTTACCGTTCCAAAGTTAGTTACAGAGTGTTTACCACCTGGCGTCCGAATAGGATCACTTTGGAGCTTGGATTCTTCATCAGTGACTCGAACTGTGACGTAAAAAGTAGTCTCGTATCGAAATTCGAAAATTACAGAAATTTTGCTGAATTGTGGCAGACTGAAAACACCGAGGGCTTAAAATTTTTTTTAAAATCAAAATTGATTTCATTAATCGACTGAAAGATCAATCAACAGATTCGTTCAATAAAATTCTGATTGAGAAGGATATGCGTATATGGAGTTTTCGAGAAATTTCAAACCAAATTTCCCAATGGTCACTGTTTCTTTTGAATGTGACTAACTTATCTTGAAATTTAACAATTACTTTTCTGTAAAAGTTCTGCGTTGGTAGGTTATTAAATTGTTGGTGACGAATGGGAATAATTAGCACTGGGGGCAAAAAAATTTCAACGGTGGTTTGGACTTAATGAGACATTGGTTAGAACCTTAGGGCCAAAACTACCCATATATGACCGTCATTGTGAATATTGTTATTGTGATTATTTTAATTGACTGGAAAGTTCATTTGCGTACATCATTATTAGACGTGTGGGTTTTCCGTTTACACTATTAATTTTCTGGAGCTTCAAAATTCATCATCAAATGAGTTAATGAATACCTGTAACATCTGAACAATGTAAAATTAGATGAATAATATGAACATCGTTCCGGGTAGGATACTTGACTTGATTATTAGTCATTGATATTTTCTTTGACTCCTGAACATTCGCGAACTCAGTAGAGGTAATCGGGGTAATTACCCACCATAAAAATTTTTCAATTGGTCATTTATTTTCATTCTTAAATTGAAAATTAATGGATTTTTGGAGTTGAACTATTGAAGTTTGTCTTTTCATGGAATTAGACCCTCAAAGCCAATTGGCGAAAAATCTCCTGGTCTCTCAATTTTTGGCCATTTGTAGGGCAGAATGGTCCACAGTGAGAATAGCTAATATATCTACTCGAAAAAATTGTCTGTATCTCTTGTGTAACTGGTTCCTTCATAAATTACCATTTAAAATGACTCCATCTTCTCAAAGTAAATGAGCCATAACAAAGTGCACATACTGAAAACCTCTTTGACCTAATTAATTTTTCACTAAAAATTTTTTCTAGAAAATTTCGGCACGCCTGTAAAAAAGATACAAATACCTGACCAGAAAAAGTAGCACATGACTAACACATGACACTATTGAAAAAATTTATAGGGTTGATGGGGATGACACAAGGTGCAACAAAAATCCTTCAAAAAAGCTTAACGATTTGATAAAAGTGAAGCCAAAAATGACCTATTTCATGATTTCGTTGCCAGGTATATTTTCTGAGGAATGAATTTGCACTGTATTTATACCTACTCTTGTTCCTATAGAAACACTATGCGTTATTTTCGTCCAAATGTCTGTAATATTGAACTTGTATGTCCAAAATCGTTATGAAGATTGGTTGGTCTGTTAAATTGAATAATAAAGAGTGAATTGGCTTCCATAAACTTTCATGAACTTGTGTTCATCATTGAGATCATTTGAAAATATTTTTTTACATACTTACATGGACTTGGACATTTGAAATTCTGAGAGTTTGTTATGAAAATGAATATCAATGAAGTCCGTTTATGAACATAATCGCTTCTACAGGGTGTTTCACCATAAACTGGACAAACATATATATTCGGTGAAACACATAGGGAGAATCATTTTTGCCTCATACAATATATACCGTTTTCTAAGCATAAGCCAGATACAGGGTGTTAAACGTCATTTTTGAGAAAGATTCTTATGAGTGTGGTCAGTTATGTATAACACTTAAAGTAACGGTTTTAGGTCAATTATCAGTATTTTTGGATCCTCTTTTCAGAAAAGTTGCCAAACTTTGAAAAAAAAAATTACAAAATGGAAAATGGAAAACCTCCAATGTTCCTTTTTTTTCGGTTGTCAAATTGAATGAAAAGTTGGATGAAATGAAATGGAAGACATTCTGTACAATTGAACTTCTTTAATTATCAATCATGAATATAAAACAAAATTGTAAAATATCAAACAGTTTCGCAAATACAGTCATTCAAATGTTTCGTTAAGACCTCTGAAATAAAAAAGAAAATTTGTTTTGGGTTCTAGAGTCGAAATAATTAAATTATTGGTATGTCCAAACATTCTAGATGAATTTATAAAAAAAATTCAGTGAAACTTATTTGGGACTCGAACCGACGTAAGTATTAAATAGGGAAAATATATTGCTCTAAGGATAATAATATTCGTTGCCAGGCAACGGTATTTCGTAGTTCACAGAGTTTGACTGGTATTTGAATTTCACTGAATATAATTTAGCGAGTAGTCAACTCTATGAACTACGAACTACCGTTGCCTGGCAACGAATATTATGTCCTTAGAACAGTTTCGTTTCCCTATTTAATACCTACGTCTGTTCTAGTACCAACTAAGCTTAACTCAATTTTAATGTTAATGTTTGGACATATCAATAATTTAATTATTTCGAATTTACAACTAAAAAAAATTTTTTTTCATTTTTTTCAGAGAACAGTTGAATGACTGTAGTAACGAAACCGTTTGATATTTTACAATTCTGTTTTCATATTCGTGATTGTATATTGTATTGTATAATGTATAGGGCAAAAATAATTCTCCCGATGTCCTTTACACGAAATATATGTTTGTCCAGTTTATGATGATACACCCTGTATGTCAATATGTTTCATTTTCAAACTATGAATCCGATCGATTCGAAATTAAGTAACGATTATATGACAACTCAGTGCAACTTAATGATATTGGTTTACTAGAAAGTTTTCATACAACCTGTTAATGTTCAAACGTTACTATTGACTACGTGACCAAAAGAAGGAATTTCTTCAGATATGCTAAGGAGGCTGAGTAGAAATGATTGAAATCGATAAATATATGCTGAAATCAGGGTAAAATTATATTTATAACTCGAAAAACCGAACTTTCAGCGATTTTTTTTCATATATGTGTATTAATAACGGAGTATTAAATTTTTTCCTCAGAGTCAAATATTTGCTAAGTTATCGGTAGACTATAGAACTTAGAATTTTCAATGTGGGTATGACGATATGTCGACGCAAAAGATGACGCGATATTTCGTTCCATTTCAGATCTGCAAACAGAGATTATGCTATGAAAGGAATCAGTGTTACTATATTTAATTCTGGTGAAAATTTCGGAAATCAAACAAAGATTATTAATATGCACGTACAATATTACACAACTTTTTTCTAAGAATAGTTATTTTGATTATGTATATTTACAATATATCAGATGCCAAACTCATAAAATTATGTGATTATATCCACCTGATCCTGATTTCATTCATGTGTGAGTCTTTAGAGAAATAGGTGAAAATAATAAATAATTCGAAGCCACAATGATCACATTTTTGCGAAATATTGAAATATGATTGTGTAATGTCAAAGAAAAGGTGATTTTCACTTTTTTTATAGTATGGTTGTAATTCTTGTATACGATTATTCGAGGTTTTCTATTAAGGAGTAGGTATATAATTCAGCTGTTTGAATCTCAGACATACCGCGGATGCATTTCTACACTCACCGGCAAAATAATCGATCCACTCAAAAGTCGTTGAAGTTTGTTAATTGATAAATAGGTTATTTCGAGTCCGATTCGAATGATTTTTTTTTCGTTGTAGGTATATTCATCCTTAATCAATCACCAGTATTGTATTTCACGAAAACTTGGCGAGCGTCATTTTATACTGAAGTGAAACAAATTAATTTTTTTTTACCCTAACTTTAGACCCACCCCTGGTGTGTTCCAGTTGTTCCTCCGTGTGATTTCTTATTTCATTATCAACACAACAATACATCTCCTTTTGACATTTCAATTTTTATTCATAACAATAGACCAATTTTTGTTAAAGATACATGGTTTTCAGCAAAACATTAAATTTCCCTGTGTCTACAACAGTACTTCAACAAATTCAACCTAAAATTCTGACCTAATGAAAATAAACTTAAAACTTAGTCGAAAACATAACGTGTTTTCTGCCCAGGCGCGTATTACATGAGCAATTCGTCTCGTCATGTCCCCATTAAGGTTTTAAATCAATTAGAGCATCACTGAGCTGCTGCAAATTTTCAGGAGTTGGTACGCGAACTTTCCTCCCAAGAGCATCCAAACACGCCTAATTGGGTTCAAATCTGGGCTTAGAGCAGGCCAGTTAATTCTTGGATATCAACCTCTGCTAAATGCCACATGCGGTTGATGCGGTCGAGCATTGAAAAGCATTAGCACGTAATCGTTTCCTATAAACGGTGCATTCATAATAGTCTAAGAGCTAGCAACGTTTTTGAGAGAGAATTTCAGGTAGGCCAGTTTTTTGATATGGTACCTCTCTCAGTCTCCCGGACGTCATACGGGCTATCTGGCTGGCGGTAGTGGTTGCGTTCATTAGTGCGCATCGTACCTGTACAGGTAAAATATCAATTTTTCAAATAATTTCAGGAAGTTTTTTTTTCTTTTTATTATTTTTATTGAAATTTTTGCAACATAAATTTGTTATTGCCAGACATTTTTATTGTTGTTTAAACTGTGCCAGACACTAATTTTTAATAAAAAAAAAAATTTTTTTTTCGAAATATTTCAGTATGGCTGAAATTTCCATATGATGTTACTTAGATATCTAAAAACCCAAACTAATTTGCCAGACAGTAATTCGATTGTTAACCTTCAGCCAGACCGATCTAAAAGTGATATGTGATTGGCATGTTGGAAGAGTATAGACAATCTCGTGTTAGTTACGCAAGCGAGATAAACGAAAGTAGCTGTTTGTATTCAAGATGGCGTCAGTTCAGTCACATTGGCGTATTCGTTGCCGTTGTTTTTAATGTTTCTAACACAATTGTCTTACAATGTCGAGTAAAAAATTTAAATGTGATTTTTGTAAAGACATAAATGAAAAAATAGTAACTTTTGTTGAAGATAAATTAAAAAAGTGTACAAAAGTTTCACAAATACGTGTAAATTTTAAACTTAAATATGATTATATACAGATACCAAAGCAAATTAATGTCACCGATGGATATCACAAAAATTGTAATAGCAGTTTTACCGTTCTTATGGCAAAATATCGAAATTTATCTGAGTTTAATTTCTCGTCAACAGTAGATCTTTCCAGCACATCTAGTTAAACTCCGATATCAAATATCTGTAAATTTCAGGGTTAAAATTGGCCACCAAAAACTACCACTGGCTCCCGGGCTAATACTCCAGTAGATGTTGGCAAAAAACTGCCAGATATTACGTCTAAAAATTCAGATACAGAAGTTATTATCCAAGAAATTGAGACTCCTAATGCAATTATTGAGATTGATAGTGTGGTAAATATAGAAACAAATTTAAATGTCGAACGAATTTGTTTTTTTGTGGAAAAGATCGCAAGCAAGCAAAAGTTAAACAACAAACTTTACACTCCTCAAATGACAGCAGTGATGAAGATGATGATTATCAAAATGCTTCAACTTTTTGTGATACAGTTATGGATCGAAAAATCTTACTTCAATTTTTATGCAATCATTCAATTCTTGTTTTTTTTTTCATTCCTCATAATTCATAATTTATTATGTCGATACCGTATTAATCCGAATATTAATTCAATAGTTTTTAATCCTTTCTCTGTAATTTATTCGACAGCTATTCCTAGAGCAAGCAAAGTGATACCACATCACTTATCACTGCTAGATCGGTCTGGCTGAAGGTTTAACATCGAATTATTGTCTGGCAAATTAGCAAATTAGTTTTGGGTTTTTAGATATTTAAGTAACATTATATTAAAATTTCAGCCATACTGAAATATTTCGAAAAACATTTTTTTTAATTCAAAATTAGTGTCTGGCACAGTTTAAACAACAATAAAAATGTCTGGCAATAACAAATTTATGTTGCAAAAATTTCAATAAAAATCATAAAAAGAAAAAAAACTTTCTGAAATTATTTGAAAAATTGATATTTTACCTGTACAGGTACGATGCGCACTAATGAACGCAACCACTACCGCCAGCCAGATAGCCCGTATGACGTCCAGGAGACTGAGGGAGATAGCATATAAAAAAATTGGCCTACCTGAAATTGTTGTTTTTTTGACGTTGCTAGCTCTCCTACTATAACAATATATTGCTCTGAAACTTCTCTTGTTTTATGTTTCCACTCCGTTTTCAGTTTATTTTCATAACGTTCGGATTTAAGGTTGAATCTGTGAAATTACTTAAATAGCCATAGCGAAATTGTGGAGTTTAATGTTGCTCTGAATCTGTCTTCAACAAAAAATTGGTCCATTGTTATAAATGCAAAATTGAATTGTCAAGAGGTGTCTTGATGATGAAATAAGAAATCATACGGTGGAAGAACTGGAACCCACCAGGTTTGGTTCTAAAATTAGCGTAAAAAAACATATTTTGTTACACCCTGTATAAAATGACGTAGTCTGAGTTTTCCTGAAATTCAAAACTAGTGATTGATTAAAGATGAACATACCTACAATTGAAAAAAAAAATAAATCGAATCGGACTTGAAATAGCATATTTATGAATTAACAAGTTTCATCGATTTTTTAGTGGATCGATTATTTAGCCGGTGGGTGTATTTTCCTTTGAGGCGCCTGAACCAGTTTCTTCTGTTTATTTCAATATTCTCTCGAAAACTTGAACACCTAAAAAACAAACCTCCAAAAATAATATTTGTTTGGGGAGCTCCAAGACTTGAAATTAGCTTCCATTCTAAATGGACAAAATGGGTTTCACGGTCGTTTCTTCCGGAATTCTTTGATGACCGGCCCTCAGCTTGATAACTTCAGAAAGGATGATCTCAAAAACTTGAAATTTTCATGACAGGTTTGAGTCGGAACAGAAAAGTAGAATTCATAAATATGAAACCAATATCTTTCCACATATTCGAATTTTTAAGTGTGTAAGTTTGTCTTGTATTAGGTTGTTAATAGTTTGATTAATGTCAATGGAATTAACGTCATAAAATAATGAAATAGAGAGTTCGAATAAATGAAATCTTCAGTATGTACATTCTAAATTTAATGCAATATTATGTCGAACAGTTTCTGAAGTAGGAACCCATATCTTCTCGAAAATTTTCAAAGAGAAAGAAAAAAATAAAGAAGCCATTCCACTAATTTTCAGAAAAATAATTCTAGAAATAAAAGATCCTCAAAAAATCAATGCAGTTTTCCTTTTGTGCTCGTTTCTTCTTGAACGGGTGCTATATCGTTTTGCCTAAACGTCTGATTTTCGAATTTGAACCGAAAATAGTTTCAAACGATAGGGTTAGACTCCCTGATGACGAATTCGTGGTCAAATTCAATTCTGCCCGTTGGGCCGTCCGTCCGCCCGTCAGCACAACTTTCGAAGGGATTGTCATAGAGACTTGAAATTATCAGGATGATTTCGGGTCCCAAATGCCTCGGTTAAGTTACATGGTGTTCCATAAAATACGGCCATTCAAAATATCTCAGAAAATTAGAAACCAATCGGAATGAAATGTTACGCCAAATGCAAGATGCTGATAACAAGCCTCATGAAAAATTTTGTGGCTATAGTGTGAACAGAACCATAGAAAATTCAATTGGAATATTGAAAAAAAAAACTTTATATTTCCATAAAAAGATTTTCGATTCGAGTGAATTTTTTTGGAAATGGAGATAGATATTCTGAATGTTCATCCAAAATTTCGTAGTCATAGTTTTAACGGAACCATATGAAATTCAATTGGAATATTGAAAGAAGAATCTTTATATTTCTATAACAAAATATCCGATTCGAGTGAAATTTATTTTGAAGATGAATACAACTATAATGAATATTCCTGCAAAACTTCAAATGGATCGCATAATCAGAACCCATAGAATTTAATTTTTGTAATTATTTTTTTTACATATTTCATTTTTTGAATGATTTCTAGAATATAATTCCGATTCTGTATTACAAGTATATATTTTCTCTTAAATTTTTTTGTTTTGTAGTTAGGTTCTCGAGATAAAATTATTCAAATCACCGAAAAAAGCTAGTTAAATCAAACTATCAATTGACCATGGCGTAAGTGTTAGGTAGCATTAGTTTCATTGATTGAATTTTGAACCTCAGTTCAGAATGATGCGAACTGGCCACTCTGTTATGAATCGTCATCTCCATATATTATATTATGCTTGTTGAAATGTCGCGATGTTTGAACTTACGAGTATAGAAATCCCATTTTCGACATTTAATTAAAAGTTAGTTACTCGAAATTTTAAGTGAATCATTGGATAGGTAAATATTTAACACTACTCTTAATGCTGTAACATGAAAAAACCCTAAATTTCGACATACTGACATTGCCCAATCTCACCAGATCGGCTTCTCATTTGAAAATATTCGGAATTAAAAGTGTAAATCTCTCAAAAAGCATGTTAGATAATCTAAACTATATTCAACAAGATCAGGAAAACCTTACTGAAGCTATGGGTGCATTTTTATTTTTTTTCAGTTTTTAGGATAATTAATCACCGATGAAAATCAGTTTGCTGTGATATCATCAGAATTAAACATGAAATTTGCTCAACAACCTGATTAATATAAGAACAGACTACTGAAATATTCGAAAATTTATGTTGTAGTTCTGTTGATTATTTTATTTCATCGTTCGAATTTTGTATTATAAGACTATTTTCATCATCAAAACTTTATTATTTCCTCTTGAAAATGAAAATTCGACATTCATTTAACAAAAAAAAATTGATTAGGGGCTCACGTTTCATTTTTTTACTATTTATGATTAGAATCTTGAATCAAATCAGTCAATCACCTCCTCAGTTTGCTTGATTTGGTTGATAGGAAATCCATCGATTGAATTCCAATAAAAACAGAGTGTTAGTGGATAAATTCGACAAACTTCAGGATGTTGTATCTTCCACAAATACAAACCAAATATTCCAATAACTTACCCCCCAAAATGCACTGTTTCTGAGGATTAGTAGGGGTTTCCCCCCAGCTTCTACTAAATGGAGAAAGTATTGTTTTTGAGACTCTCATTCGAACCGCCAATGTTTTCTACACAAAAAGGCCATACGCTTTAAATTCGACGGTCAATTGCTTGACTTTTCCGAACTTCCTTGCCAACAGTCAAAAAATTGACCATCATTTTAAACATAAAATTTGATTTTTTTAGTAAAAGGTCGACTTTGAAGCGTATGATCAGGGTTCCTTTTTATGTAGAAAACTTTTGTGGTCCAAATAGGCGTCTCTATAAGCGAACTCATTTTAGGGTAGAAGTTGGAGGAAAACACCCACTAACCCTACAAAACCTTCACCAAATTTAATTTTTTAGACTCGAGAAAAAAAATCCGGAAAGTACATAGCATTTATGATCAGAAAGATGTTTTTTCTACGACAGATCTTCACAAAAAACGATTTTTTTCAATTTCAAGATGGAGAGTCACTTAAAAAATCTTTAGTTCATTTATTCGGACGATCTATAAGATCGTGAAGTTTGTCGCACAAGTTCACTAATACCCTGTAAGTATAAAAATATCTCGTTGGAATTCATCAATGTTTGAATCATCGAAATAAAACCAGTTTGTTGCATCTGTGTTGATCGATTGAATAGTTTGGGTAAAATGATTTGAATATATCATCCTAATCTGATTTATTGTTTCAAAAATTATATTTCGAATCGAAATAACCCTATAATCGATTTGCGCTTGATGAAATTTCTCAATATTCAGATCTCTTTTTTCTTGAGTTGAGATCATTTGGATCGATTCTTCAATCTTGTCTCGAAAGTATATTCCTCAAATAAATAGGTTGTTATTACTATAACATAAGTTTGTCACACGTTTTTTATCAATATTCCGAAATTGAATTCGATATTTAGGATAAAATATACCTACTAAGTATATAAATCTATGGGAGATGATTACCTTTCAATAGTGTCCTGTTTCGGTCTCAGAACAACAGGAGATTTGAAAAATCATCACTTGGATTGGAATGCCAGAACGTGTTTAAAACACCCTCCTGGCCCAAGAGCATCAATAAAGTATTTTGTATCTAAATATTTAAGGTATTGATTTGAATAATTTCAAGTTTCAATTTTGTAAAAACGGTTTCTGAGATTTTTCCCTGTCCTCTGGTATCATACGCCAGAATAGTATGGTACCCCGTTATGCACCAACCTCAGCTAGGGACTAACTTAACCTAACCTAACCTAACCTAACCTAACCAACCTCAGCTAGGGACTTTTTTGTTTCATGTATTTTATTTTGTTAGCTCTCAATTTACAAGAATATACTATAACATTTATATTATATAACATTCATGAAATATTTCTACTCAAATGAGGCGACCCTTCAGATATTAATAGTTATTGTTGCTTCATTTATAGTTTATATTCACCTCCCACCAAAACAACCGGGATTTCCTTTAATTCATCTTGGATGAATGAATGCACTCATACTCTATCAATCAAATATCAACAACGCCTCTACTATTCGGTTAGGTCAGTACCGATTCTGATTCACATAAATAGAATTCAGTCCTTTCAGCGATTTTTTTCAACCTTACTATGCTTCCGAATTCCACAACGCCATTGACTGTGATAAAATAACGAATGGGAATGAATGGAATCCAGCAAATTGTCACCTCATCAAAACAATTCCTGGATGGAATAATAACAACTGGAGCTATTTTTTCTCACGTCCTGTCAGTACGTAGATTATAATTTGATACTTGAATTTACCATTGGACTTCCGCTCCACGTTGCACCATTTCCTGAGAATTTGTTGTGGACGGGAAAGATTTTCTTCGAAAATCAGGCAAGTGACAGGGAAAAAGACACATTATCATACAGAGTGAGTCTGTAAACTGTACCTATCTATATTAAATTAACCATAAATACTTTTGGTGAGTAAAATTGATTATTTTTCAGGTTTTTAGGTAATTAGTAATTACAAAACAGGTCTGGAAAATAGAGTTTTCTGGACGAATCACGAGTCATAAAATCTTTTTCAGGCCTATTGCGCACAATTTTTCTTGGTGAAACGTGTAGAATGACACTATTGCTTCTTTCTTCCATATTTTCTTGCGAATAACGTTAAAAAACGCAAATTTTGACAACTATTTTCATATGAACAGTCAGCCGTTATTTCGTTGCCATGGTAGTCATCAACATCAATGTGATTCTCCACGCCTAGTCCGAGATGTATGTATTTTCGGAAAAAAGCTACTTTTTCGAAAAAATTTATTTCGATTGGTAACTTTGGCGGGTCATTATAAATTTTAACCGTGGCACATAAGTATAATTCGATTCCATTGATTTTGAAATATCTTCGGCCTAGCTACATTTATTTTTTATTTCAAACAAAGATACAAATTTGCATCCATCAAGTACTGAGAAAGTATCTATCACTAAAATCAAAATCAAAATCAAAATTTATTCAACAGTTCCATCAAAGTACCGGGTTTTTCACTATAATTTGACCCCCCCTTTAACTTTGTTACTAATGGTGATACAAAAAAATGTTTCTTATAAAAGTTTCACGAAATCAACTGAGATTTTTCCATATGAGTCCAGAAATTAAAATATATACAGGGTGGCCAACATAATGATGGCAACTTTATTCTTTCAAATGGAACACCCTGTATATTTTTCCATGTTTGGCTAGCCCTTTTTCCCCTGATTTCAAATATGTAACATATGTTGGTCTATCTCTTTTATTCTGAGAACCACAGAGTTTTGAATTTTAAGAACTACCTGCCAAGGTCTGTAATCATTTTACAAGTGGCAGAGTGCGATTACTGAAAATGCTCATTTTTGGAGTTATAATTACTTCAATAAGAAGATATACAGGGTGAACAACATTGAATGCAACTATATTTTTTCAAATGGGACACTGTCTCTTCAATTTTCAGAGTTTCTAAGTTTTGAAATGATGACACCGAATAAAAAAATATGTGAAATACCTACGGAAGTCTTTATATCCAAAACATCTAAATTAGAGTTTCATTTTAGAATGGATACTTAGCAACTAACTAACCCATGAAAAATGATAAACTATGGTAATATGGTAAGAATAACATAAACTAAAGAAATTGCTCAAAATGACTTGAACTTCATTCAATACACATAGTTCATATAGTTGTCTCAAGTTGTTTAGACTATTTTTGATAGCATTATTATGGCTCTGATTCAAGTCAGAAATTAAAGCTTCAAAATTTGTTTCTAATCATTGCAATATTATCATTATTCTTTGTGCGTTGACGGGATTAGTTCCGAATTATGGGTTTAATATTGGTTGATTTTATATCATTAAATTATTCT
Source organism: Propylea japonica (assembly GCA_013421045.1). Classification (NCBI taxonomy): domain Eukaryota; kingdom Metazoa; phylum Arthropoda; class Insecta; order Coleoptera; family Coccinellidae; genus Propylea; species Propylea japonica. Next base: position 56,403,856 of record CM024241.1, read on the forward strand.
CCGCTTTCATTGATTGTCATTGTTGCTGAAGTAATTTTTTTCCTTCAGGAACGGCTATAAAAACGTGTCCAACGGTATTAAATCGAGACTATTTGGTGGCCATAAAATGGGTGCGCCATTACCAATCCAAAGATTAAATCGGCCACTTAAATATTCACGATCTTTCAAAACGTTATCCCAGATGATTCTTGAAATTTGAAACTCTGTGGTGCTCAAAATAAGAAATATAGACCAACATATGTAACATATTCGGAATCAGGGGAAAAAGAGCTAACCAAATATGGAAAAATATACAGGGTGTTCCATTTGAAAAAATGAAGTTGCCATCAATATGTTGGCCACCCTGTATATATTTCAGTTTCTGGACTTATATCCAAAAACCTTAGTTGATTTCGTGAAACTTTTACACGAAACATTTTGTTGTATCTCCTTTAGTAACAAAGTTAAAGGGGGGGTCAAATTATAGTGAAAAACCCGGTACATGTTTCAGAAAAATGAAAATGAAAATAGGTTTCATAAATCTCAAAGCTACTCAATAAATAAATGGCAAATATACAGGGTTTTCCTTTTGAGTTGGCCTATATTAGACGTTTTTGGAGAACTAGTGAATATTTCGTTCAGAAATTTCAGGTGAAGCCTTGAGGATAAAGGAACTCTTCGCCTGAAATATAGTGTTGCCACGTCTATCTCAAACACATATCTACTTTCTTATATCAAATGCAACTACCTGTATTTTTATTTATGTATCGATTCAATACCAAATTCGCAGTATAGCATACTGAAAATAATTTCTCTGTCATGCACTGTTGCCAAGTTATGCAAAAATTCTTGAAATTTTTGACATCTGCATTACCAGTTTGGAAATGCAATATCTCGATTATTTTCCATGCGAACGGAACCAAACTCAACACTCTCATAGTAGAGAATTTATGCATTCATGTGGTTCATTCAGTATTCTGATACATCGTTAGGTTCTTCGAAGATTTTGCTCCGAAAATGTGGAACTTAAAATTGAAAGATTTCGAGATTTTCCAATGACAACTCCATATTTAATCTACAGTATTCGATACTAAATGAATGAATGGCAGTCTTCTTTGACACTAATAATTTATTTTGGATAGTTTTCCAAGGAGATGAAACATACTGAAATTCTTCAGTTTTATAGTCATGATATATGGTCGTGTTAACGATGAAATGGCTCTATGATTACGAGGTAAATTATTGAGGTAGATTCCTTGGTTGAAATCATAACAAATGTTCGATGATCATGGATGTCATAGAAAAAAAATAACCCATGTTATTCAAAAACGATTCAGATTGTTTCACAATTCACGGGGAATAGTTTCCGAATGAGATGAAAAATACTGAAATTCTTCAGTATTTAGAGTTATTATCTATGGTCGTGTTTACGATGAAATCGCTGTATGATTATGAAGTAAATTATTAAGGTATATTCTATGGTTGAAATCATAAAAAGTCTTCGATGATCATAGATGTTAAGAAAAAAGTTAACCCTTGGTATTTCAACATGATTCAGGTGGCTTCACAATTCACTGGGAATGCCAAAAAATTATCGAAAGAATCTGTAGGACCTTCTACAATCGTTATTTACATTTAGCAAGAATGACTGGAAATAAATTCCGAAAATTGTTTTGGCTTTCGGTAATCCTGGCCGAATATTTATGGCCTCAACCATAGAATTCATTCCAATATTTCACCTTCACACAGCATTATATCCATAGATCATGACTATAAAACTGAAGAATGTCAGTATTTTTCATCTCCTTCGATACCTATCCAAAATAGCTATTCAGTGTAAAAGGAGACTGCCATTCATTTTTCAATTAGTATCGAATACTGTAAATTAAATATGTGGTTGCCATTTTCAAAATCTCGAAATATGTCAATTTTAAGTTCCACATTTTCGAAGCAGAATCTTTGAAGAAACTTACGATGTATCAGAATACTGAATATATCACATGAATGCATGAATTCTCTACTATAAGACTGTTGAATTAGGTTCCGTTCGCATGGAAAGTAATCGAGATATTGCATTTCCAAACTGGCAATGCAGATGTAAAAAATTTTAAAAGAGAGAAATTATTTTCAGTATGTTATACTGCGAATTTGGTATTGAATCGATACATCAATAAAATATAGGTAGTTACATTTGAAATAAGAAAGTAGATATGCGTTTGAGATAGACGTGGCAACACTGTCGACTTGAAAATATTTTGGGCGAAGAGTTCCTTCATCCTCAAGGCTTCACCTAAAATTTCAGAATGAAATATTCACTATTATTCAAAAACGGCCAACTTAAAAGGAAAACCCCGTGTGTGTACATGTTTCGAATTTTGAGCCAGGAGTGGTCTAAACTGCAAACGACTCGGTTGAAATTTATTTCAAAATGAAGACTCTATCACCTTTTATTATTGAAATACGAATTCTTTACGGCGGGCCGGCTAGCTGTAGTCACTCGTAAAGAAAGGAGCTAGGGACTAATTTCCCTTTCGAAAATTTTTTCAAAACTTGGAATCCAATCGGCTCAAAATTCAATATTTAGGTGCCCTATAAAAATATGAAAGCTCATGGAAAATGAGGGCTGCCATTTTTTTCCTCGCTAGTTGGCGCCTCTGTTGCGTGAGGTCCTGTCAAAGTTATTTGTACTGTCATTGATTTATTATTATTAAAACAAATTAATATTTATAAGTGTTCGGTGTTATAAGTCCTGTGAAGAAAGGGTACATTCTATTCCTTGAATACTGTACAGAATCGAGCATGCCGCAGGGTTGTGCAGTTCCGTATTGTTCAGAGAAAAAGGGAACGATAGTACTGTCCTAAAGCAGCTGATGTTACCCCATCAAAACATTCTTATTTTCGTGATAAACATTTCAACCCTGGTTATAATACATGACCTAACGATCCTAATACAGAAAACCGTGAGTACCTAATAATCTATTACATTATGTTGCTTCAGACACTTTTCTTTTACAATTGAATAAATGTAGTTATACATAGTTGTATTACTTGTAATCTACTGTTGAAAATTTTTCAGCTATTCCTAAATCAAAACTGAAATCAATACCTAGCCAATTTTCTGGGTACCAGGAAGGTGAGGACAGATATGAATAAAATACTAGTAGAGAGAGTTCTTGAACGCAGAAAGAAATTTGAACATGCAAGAATCGTTTCAACTGTAGAGGAAAATCAATATGTAGTCAAGAGAGCTCAACTGATACTGCTTTTTTATCGGAACTTGAGAGTAATAGAAACATACCTACTTCGTATTGAAAAACTAATTGGTACAATTTTACTCTGGATTTTACAACTACAAACATTTCATGTTTGTTATCAATCAACTCAAGGAAAACATTTACTGTAAAAATATATATCAAGAACTTGTGTAAATAAATAAATTACCCTTCTTTAAATGAATGATTAGTGATTAGTTAGTATACATTGATCTCTGAGGTTTTCCTTTTCGCACATACTGTTTTTTTATATATTTACTTATAATGAAAAATGAGAGGATTGTGTGAGGTTTTATTGTTCTACTACTCCAAGTTTCAACACTTTTCAGCTATCACAGGTATCATGTAAGTAGGATAAAAAGCAATTTCTCTTGAAATGATAATCTACTTCGACTACTTCTGTAATAAACTTATTTCAAATCATGATAATGCGTTTCCACTGGAATTTTCATTTCTATCATAGTATTTGGATCTGTAAAAAGAAAAACCATAACTCTAAACTCAATAAATAAGCATACTTTCCGCAAGAAATGCGTATTGAAACTCTGAACAAACTCACCTTTGAATTAGCTCTCCTTTTAGCCCGCTTAATTGGGCAACTATCTTCTGTAATACCGCTTTCAAAGCAGTGATATTCTTTGATCCGTGATTCATATTTGCTGTTGTTAATCTGAATATGTATGTGAAACTCCTCACATCATCGTAAAGATTGAAAATAAACAGAATACAGATTCACAATTACGTTTGAATATTTGACAATTCAAGTTCTCGTGGACCTCACGCAACACTAGCGCCTCTAGCGGAAAATTCATACGCGGTAGCCCTCATTGCGTGGGGATCTCGTGAAAAAAATTTCCGAATATTTTCGAAACTAAAAATCTGATCGAAATTTAACTTTCACCTGCTCAGTATCGACGAAAGCTGGTATGCAACAATTCAACGGCTTCAGCATGTTCGTAAGACTTTTCAGATTTTTCATTAGGTCAAAAGGACCAACTGAATTATTCTGATATTTCTGGATCCATAATGCGTAATAGTACACATCGGACAGAAAAAAATTGAAAAATTCTAAATCACTTACTTATATTCAAAATTGCCGCAGATTTTCAATTTCATTTGAAATATAATTACAAATCGGCAGAGAGAAACAAAAATTTAAGAAAAGCTCTCAGCAGATGCTGTTGATCTCATTCATTGGTGGAGCAATAATGCTATTACCTCAAAACTGTTTTATGAACTGGCGATTCATACTCAGTATATGAATAGATATCCCATAACTATGTAAAAAAATCAATAATGAAAAAATTAAATTCTATGGTTCAAATGATGCGTACCTCATGAAATTTTGCATGAGCATTCAGTATATAAATCTTCATTCACAAAATGAATTTTACCCGAATCGGATGTCTTGTTATGGAAATATAAATATATTTTTTTTTCAATATTCCAATTGAATTTTCTATGGCCCGTAATTTTGTATGAGGCTAATTATGATCATCTTGCATGTGGCCGCAAAATTTAATTTAGATTGGTTTGGTTTTGTTCGAGATATCGAGGAAGAAAAATTTTGAATAGTCATATTTTATGGAACACCCTGTACGATTTGGCTGGTTAGGTAACTTAACCGCGGCATTTAGAAACCGAATACACCCTGAAAATCTCGGGTCAATCCCTTTGAAAGTTATCGTCTTTATGGTCGGACAACCCCACGGACAGAATTGAATTTGACCACAGACTCGTCATCAGGGTGTCGAAATCTATAGTTTGAAAACCATTTTTGGCTCGAAAGTAGAAAATTACAGACATTTGGACAAAACGATATAGCACTCATTCGAGTAGAACGAGCGCTCAAAAATGGTTAATAGCTTAAGGGCGTTCGTTTATAAGTATTTGAAGAAGGATCATTCAAATTTGATTATCCTGAAAAGTATTGGTATCATTCGATTAATTCATGTCGTTTCATTTTGAAGTTATCGTGGTTGGATTTCTGAACGTAGTCTTTTAGGCACCCCCAATAAAAAAATTCGGTGATCTCGATGGACATTTATAGGGCCAAGCCGGCCTATCCACCTTTGATGTTAATTTTCATGAATAATTATTTGGTAATAATTTCTTTTTATTTCATTTGTAATGAAAATTTCACATGCCTCTATTGTAGCTATATTTAGCTATTCAAGATCTTCGAAAGATTCATACTTTTGCTATTCAAAAATAACCTTGTGGTTAAACAAACCGAATAGCTAGGTATACAGGGTGTCCCATTACTCGACGTCAACCCGGAACCGGGTGAAAGGGCAAGTAATGCTGGTTGTCAGAAAAATATAAAAAAAACCTAAGTTGCATGATTTTAAAATAATGCGCATTTAAAAAAACACGCAAAATTCCACACCCTGTGATAGTCTTTTCGCTCCTGTTGCCACAAATATCAACTTTTTCCAACTTTTTTCTTTGCTGTGTAACCTTGAATAATGCTTGTCTAAACTGTAATCAAAATTTTTATACCAGCTGCTCTAGGTTCCATAAAAATAGGGCTTACTTCTCGGAAAAAAAATTCGAAATAAACAATTGCCTAGTTTCAACTGACTGTATTGAAAAAATAATGTACTACGTAGGTTTGGCATGTTTTTTCAAAAGTTGGCGCATTTAGTGAGGATTCTAAAATGGTATAACACTTGTTTAATTGTAGCTGCCGTAGTTCAAATTTATTTTCGATTGCCTTTGAATACAATTTTTCGTTAACTGCTTCCCAGTAATAGAGTCCAATGGATTCAAGTCCGGTGAACGGGCCGGCCACGAGATTGGACCAGAACGTCCGATCCATCTTCCGGGAAAAAATGTTACGAGGAAAAAAAATTTCAGAGAAATTTCTCAGGAAAAATTTTTTCTGGAAAAATTATTTTCTCTGGAAATTTTTTTTCTGATAACATTTTTTCCCGGAAGATGGATCGGACTTTCTGGTCCAATCTCGTGGCCGGTCCGTTCACCGGACTTGAATCCATTGGACTCTATTAATGGGAAGCAGTTAACGAAAAAGTGTATTCAAAGGCAATAGAAAATAAATTTGAACTACGGCAGCTACAATTAAACAAGTGTTATACCATTTTAGAATCCTCACTAAATGCGCCAACTTTTGAAAAACATGCCAAACCTACGTAGTACATTTTTTTTTCACTACAGTCAGTTGAAACTAGGCAATTGTTTATTTCGAATTTTTTTTCCGAGAAGTAAGCCCTATTTTATGGAACCTAGATCAGCTGGTATCAAAATTTTGATTACAGTTTAGACAAGCATTATTCAAGGTTACACAGCAAAGAAAAAAGTTGGAAAAAGTTGATATTTGTGGCAACAGGAGCGAAAAGACTGTCACAGGGTGTGGAATTTTGCGCTTTTTTAAATGCGCATTATTTTAAAATCATGCAACTAAGATTTTTTTTTATATTTTCTGATAACCAGCATTACTTGCCTTTTCACCCGGTTCCGGGTTGACGTCGAGTAATGGGACACCCTGTATACAGGGTGACTGGTGACGTAAGGGACAACGGCTAACTGGAGATAGAGGACCTCAAACTGAATGAGGATTGGGGGTTTAAATGTCCTATAAGGCTATTAGTTTCAGAGATACAGGGTGTTTTTTGCAAAAGTGCTAAAACTATAAACTCCCATATCTTCGTCAATATGGCAAATTTTTCGCTGATATTTGGAAGCTTGTTACTATACATATTCTCCATCAGATCGAGAAGAAAAATTCCCAAAAATTGCAGGTCCGTATTCAAAAATTTCAATTTCCGTGTCAGGTTAGAAATATCACTCGGTATATGAGATAAAAAAATTTGAATTGGAAAATTGGAATCTTCAAGAAACACTGAGTAAAAATCTGTTTTCAGTTTGAATGGCACAAATTTTTTATAGTTTTTATGATATGTTGAAAGTCGAATATTACAATTTATTCATATTGAATTCAACAAACATACTATTCCTGATAGAAAAAACACTAAATTTGAGATGCTTAAATAATCCTGACGCATTTTGAATATTCCTTCACATCTTGAACTCCTGTTTTATTAATTTTTTATCAATATTATAGGAAAAATTAAAAAAACAAAGGTATACAAAGAGAGGAACAGTAGCACATATGATTCATACGAAAATCAAATAAACAAATGCTCGATATGCGAGAGCCATTCCCCTCACACACTTAATGACTCTTTTGAACAATTGAAGTACTTTTCATTTCCACAAGATGAAAAATTATACTCTTGATAGAACAGAAACACTGGATTTCAGCTCGAGAAAAGTTTGACTTTCTTCTCAGAACCCCTGAACAATAATCCATCTGGTACTTATGTTTTCAACAAAATTTATTCTTCAATGAAATAATGTATGAATTTTGAGGACTTATTTTCCTCTGATTTGTACTTAGGTGTAGCAACTTCATCTTCTTTTGAGAAGCATATGAATTTCTTTAATGCAAACAGAATATTAGGGAAACAAGTGATTTTTAGAATAACAGGTTTATTATTCATTATAAATAAAATACATCCTACTACACAGAGTAGGCTTATTTCAAAAAATGATTTTTATATTCATACATTCATTGATTGTGAATTATTGGGAATTGTGTCGTTTGTTTATCTACTGAAAATGCCTTCAATATTCACGAATGAAGAATATGTAGATGATACTTGTTTTTGGATTGCGCAAAATGAACGGATATAATATTTGGTCTCAGAATAATCCTCATCTCAAAAGAGAAAGAAATCATTAGAGTTCAAGAGAGCCAATAAATGCGTTGAAGCAAATTGCTCTGATTTCGAGCATTTGCTTAGTTGTTTTCTCATGAATCATTGCATTATTTAATAGAAGAATAAATTTTGTTGAAAGAATAAGTATCAGATGGATTATTGTTCAGGCGTTTAAAGAAGAAAGTTCAACTTTTCTCGAGCTGAAATCTAGTGTTACTGTTCTATCAAGAGTAATTTTTCATCTTGTGGTTATGAAACGTACTTCAAATGTTCAAAAGAGCCAATAAGTGTTTGAGGGGAATGGCTCTCGCATATCAGGCATTTGTTTATTTGATTTTTTTATGAACCATATGTGCTACTGTTAATCTTTTTGTGTTTGTATTGTTTTTTGAGTTTTTCTTATAATATTGATAGAAAATTTAATGAAAAAGTATTTCAAGATGTGAAAGAATATTCAAAATGCGTCAGGATACGCATTTTGGATCAGGATTATTTAAGCATCTCAAATTCAGTGTTTTTTTCTTTCAGGAATAGTGTGTTTCTTGAATTCAATATGAAAAAATTGTAATATTCGACTTTCAACATATCATAAAAACTTTAAAAAATGTGTGCCATTAAAACTAAAAACAGATTTTTACTCAGTGTTTTTGCAGATTCCAATTTCCCAATTTAATTTTTTTTATTTCATATACCGAGTGATATTTCTCACCTGACACGGAAATTGAAATTTTGAATACGGACCTGCAATTTTTGGGAATTTTTTCTTGTCGATCTGATGAAGAATATGTATATTAACAAGCTTGCCAAATATCAGCGAAAAATTGCCATATTGACGAAGATATGGCAGTTTATAGTTTTAGCACTTTTGCAAAAAACACCCTGTATCTCTGAAACTAATAGCCTTATGGGACATTTAAACCCCAATCCTCATTCAGTTTGAGGTCCTCTATCTCCAGTTAGCCGTTGTCCCTTACGTCACCAGTCACCCTGTATATAACCAATACCTTCCTCTCGTGATAACGATTATAACAAAACATTTTTTAAAAATTTCAGGACTATTTGGTAATTAAGTAGTAGGATAAATGAAAAAAATACAGGGCCTAAGCTATTATACCTTTTTGGAATCTGCAATTACTAAACAAATTTTTAAGATATTGACTACTAAGACGTCCACATTTCTTCTTGAAAGAAATTCAATGTAGTTTTCATTTTTTTTATTTGTAATTTTTTACACATAGTATGATAAATTCAAGTCTTTGTTCTGATAGCTGAACTAACTGATGTGAAATTAAAAAAAGTTGATATCAAGTACCTCTCAATTTGTAGAAGAAACTAATCTCACTCGGAATTTTCTAAAAATACGAAAAACAATGAATATCTCGAAAACCGTGAAATTTTTCTGAAGAAGAAATTGGGTTGAGGTAGACCACGACATTGTCTATCTATAGTACTGAATTGTCCATTTTTTTAGGGAAACAATGTATTTTATAAAATTAATAGATTAATTTGAGTGACATCTCGACAATTTTCGGGAATTCCGGGAATTTTGGATGTTCCTTTCAACAGGGAACGCAGATATAATTAATGTTATTTGAATTTGTCCGACATTCGTGGTTGAATTGAAAAAAAAAAGTTTGTCATGAATAGTGATACTTCTGTGCGTTGCGTATATTACATCATTAATTACTTTGTGTTTTGATTACTTCATCTATTGGCTTTTGTGGTAATTAATTATTTTTGGGATTAGCTCTGTAAGAAGCATCAAAATCAATCATTTAAATCCGTTTGGTACGTAGCTACCTATTCATTATCTGTATTCAGTATGTAAATATTTATAGTATTTTTTCACAGGACGCTCGACGAAAATCTTCTGCAATAATAATAAACTGCTCCACATGAGTTAACTCGGAAAAAAAATTAGTTTGGATGAGATTTTTGTGATGGAAATTCATTGATATGATTTCATATATAACATCTGTGTGAATCAGTTGATCTGCTGTTCCGATCAGAGCTTCACGATATAATAAAATCTATTATCCAAATATTTTAGATATTTGGTAGTGGAATTTCCATGGTAAAAACGGCCACAATAATATACAAAACCATCATTATACTCGCTGCAAGAATCGTGGCAATGAAACAGATATCATGCGATAGAGGAACCATCTGTTTGCATGTAAAATTACTAGGAAAGCATTATTCTTAGAAAGGATCGATTTCATGATTATCCTAGAGAAAATATAGAACAAAACATATTCATATGGATTAATCAACATCCTCAAATAATGGGGTGACATGTAAAAATAAGTTGCGTTTCATTAAGCTTCATATTGGAGCTTCTTAATGGAACGGAGAACTATTAAAAACTTGTCACACACAGGATACTTTTTCCGAGAAAAGTATTTTCGGAATTTCACATGTGGTAAAAGACTTGTCTTTGTTAATATCGTTCAAGATTTCTGGAAGTTCATATAAAAAAACCTTATTCGCCCATTTCAAAACATTCAAAATTGGCAATTAATTGAATGGCAATTGTGTTTTCAAATTTTTCATTTAAATGGGACACCCAATGCATTTCGCACATTTAGATTAAGCTTGAAATGACAATTACAAATACCTACATACCATACTTAAAAATTTTCTGGAACAATGTTCAAGGTATTTCGCTTTCCTTGTTTCTTTCACATACCTCAACAATAGTGTCTTTGGAATACTTTATTAATTGTTTTTTTATTTACTGTATATATAGGAAGTTCTACAAATTTTCTATGAAACAATAACTTCATGAACGTTCAGACTTTCAGATGGATATTTGAGCACCACATAAAAATAATACCTATTTTTCACTGATTAGAGATTTCCTTCAGGTTGGTTAATTTCATTATTTTTTTCCCTTATTTATAGCAGGTTATAATTGTGTTGGAAATCATGTTTCCGAATGAATTTGAGATCATCAAAATCTTTAAAGCCGAAGCCTTCTATCGAAGGAATAAAATCTGAAAGCAGGATATCACGAGCATTGCCAATTCATTTTAAATTATTGTTTCAAGCTATTTCGAAATATTAAAAAATATAGAGGATGTCCCTTTTCAATAAAAAAATTCATAACAAATCTGATGAAAAGTCCATTCGGGGAAAAAACCGTAATAAACGTCATCGGATTCCATTTGAATAGTCCAGGAAGAATTTTTTTCAAGAAAAAAAATTCTTCAGAGAAAAGACATACACAGCAGTATGTCGAAAGTACACATTGTCGAGAAACTCTCGGGCCTCAGTCACAAACGTCAGTTTTTGTCTACCTTTGTTGGATTTGACCCACTCTGTACCGGGTTTTTCACTATAATTTGACCCCCCCTTTAACTTTGTTACTGAAGGAGATACAAAAAAATGTTTTGTATAAAAGTTTCAGAAAATCAACTGAGGTTTTGTGATATTAAACTAGAAACTGAAATATATACAGAGTGGCCAACATATTGATGACAACTTCATTTTTTCAAATGGAACACCCTGTATATTTTACCATGTTTGGCTAGCTCTTTTTCCCCTGATTTCGAATATGTAACATATGTTGGTCTATCTCTTTTATTCTGAGAACCACAGAGTTTCAAATTTCAAGAACCACCTGCCAAGATCTGTAATCATTTTACAAGTGGCAGAGTGCGTTTACTGAAAATGCTCATTTTTGAGTTATAATAACGTCAATGGGAAGATATACAGGGTGAACAACATTGAATGCAACTATATTTTTTCAAATGGGACACCCTGTCCTGTATATTCTTCCTTTTTTTGATAGGCTATTTCCTCCTGATCTCGAATATAAATGCGTATGTGGATGTGTCTCTTCAATTTTCAGAGTTTCAAAGTTTTGAAATGATGACACCGAATAAAAAAATATGTGAAATACCTACGAAATTCTTTATATCCAAACAATCTACTTAAAAGTATTATTTTAGAATGAATACTTAACAATTACTTAACCAATGAAAAATGATAAACTATGGTAGTATGGTAAGAATAACATCAACTAAAGAAATTGCTCAAAATGACCACCTTCATTCAATACACATAGTTCATATAGTTGTCTCAAGTTGTTAGACTATTTTGATAGCATTTTATGGCTCTGATTCAAGTCAGAAATTAAAGCTTCAAAATTTGTTTTAATCATTACAATATTATCATTATTCTTTGTGCGTTGACGGGATTAGTTCCGAATTATGGGTTTATATTGGTTGATTTTATATCATTAATATTATTATCCGCTTTCATTGATTGTCATTATTGCTGAAGTAATTTTTTCCTTCAGGAACGGCTATAAAAACGTGTCCAACGGTGTTAAATCGGGACTATTTGGTGGCCATAAAATGGGTGCGCCATTACCAATCCAAAGATCAAATTGGCCACTTAAATATTCACGAACTTCCAAAACGCTATGCCAGATGGTTATTGAAATTTGAAACTCTGTGGTGCTCAGAATAAGAAAGATAGACCAACATATGTTACATATTCGAAATCAGGGGAAAAAGAGCTAACCAAATATGGAAAAATATACAGGGTGTTCCATTTGAAAAAATGAAGTTGCCATCAATATGTTGGTCACCCTGTATATATTTCAGTTTCTGGACTCATATCAAAAAACCTCAGTTGATTTCGTGAAACTTTTATACGAAACATTTTTTGTATCTCCTTCAGTAACAAAGTTAAAGGGGGGGTCAAATTATAGTGAAAAACCCGGTACCTATATTCTATTCCCTTCATTATTTCCATTATTTCAATATAATTTATTGAAGTTGTGAGAGAAACAGATGTAAAACTTTGGATTTCGTATGTATGACTAGACGAAGGTGAATTTGAATTGTGAATATATAAAAAAATTTAAGAAAAGCCTGAGCAGGTGCTTTGAATGGTCAGCTCAAAATGTATAGGATTTGAAATTTATACTAATTATACAAATGCAAAAACTCAGCTGATCGGAAAAATATTCTGGATATTATTCCAAAACTTGACGATTGGAAAAATTAAATTTTATAGTTCTGATGATGCAATTCTCTTGAATTAGCGCATCGACATTCAGTATATCAGTCTTTATTTAGATATTGAATTTCATTCGAATCTTGTTATGGAAATATGTATAGAGATTCTTCTTTTCAATATTCCAATTGATTTTTCTATGGTTCTGTTAACACTATGGCCACCAAATTTAGTACAGGCTTATTATGAGGGTCTTGCATGTGGTCGCAAAATTCCATTTCGATTGAATTCGTTTTGTCTGAGATATTGAGGAACAAAAATTTTGAATGGCCATATTTCATGGAACACCCTGTACGATTTGGCTGCTTAACGAACTCAACCGAAGGCATTTGGGAACTGAAATCACCTTGAAAAAATCTCAAGTCTCTAAAACAATTCTTCCGAAAGTTATAGTGTTTACGGCCGAACTGACAGAATTAAATTTGACCACGAATTCGTCATCAGAGAGTCGAACCCTATCGTTTGAGACCATTGTCGACTCGAAATTCGAAAATTACAGATATTTGGGCTAAACGACAATTAAGTAGAACGAGCGTTCAAAACGAAAATTGAAAAGATTGTCTCTCAGAAATAGATAAAATTTACACTTAGCAAATTTGCACATTGTACCTACACCCACTAAGCATTTTTACTTATTGATCAGAATTTTTATCGATCATTAACGAGAAGTGAGTTTAACAAGTTCATTATTTTGTTCAACTGAAGCCACAATTAAAAAACAGATGTATTCGTTCTAACCCTCATTTGAAATATAACGAAACAATGAATATTCAAACAATTCAACCTCCTAGTATGTATTTAGGCGAAATATTCGCCTCTTTTATACAGGTGCAAAAATTATTTATAGTATGAAAGTAAGTCGAACGTATCTTGCATAATTAAAAGGAATGAAACCCACAATTTTGCAATTTTCCGACCTGATAATTAGCGATTCCATTTCCTGAATGCGAGCAACCAATAAAAATTCCATATAGTTCAGGGGACACTGCAAAAATTCAGATCGATCACTTCATACCTGATTTGAATTGGAGAAGATCATACGGGATGGAACTTTATTATTTTTGAACGCTCGTTCTACTGTTTAAGTAGATATAGCGATATAGCACTCGTTTATAGTGCTGTAAGTGTCGTTTTGCCCAAATGTCTGTATTTTCGAATTTTGAGCCAAAAATGGTCTCAAACGATAGGGTTCTACTGCCTGATGACGAATCAGTAGCCAAATTTAATTCTGTCCGTGGGGCCTTCCGGCCGTAAAGCGATAACTTTCGGAGGAATTGTCCTAGAGACTTGAGATTCAGGTTGAGTTCGGTTCCCAAATGCCGCGGTCAAGTTCGTTAACAAGCTAAATTGTACAGGTGTTCCATAAAATATAACCATTCGCAATTTTTGTTCCTCAATATCTAAGACAAAACGAAACTAATCGAAATGAAATTCTGCGGTCGCATGCAAGATGCTCATAGTAAGTCTCATGCAGAAATTTGTGGCCATCGTGTTTACAGAACCATAGAAAATTCAATTGGAATAATTCAAAGAAAAATCATTATATTTCCATAACAAGACATTCATTTCAAGTGAAATTTATTCTATGGATGGAGATTTATATACCTACTGAATTTTCATGCAAAATTTCAACAGTATCGCATCATCTGAACCATAGAATTTTTTTTTTAATCATTGATTTTCTACATATTTCATTTCTCAAATAATTTCCATAATATTCATAATTCCGATCTTGCTGAGATTTTGCATTTATATACTATACAAAATTGGTATTAGCATTATTGCTTCACCAATGAACGAGCACTCAAAAGCTCAGGGCTTTTCTTAAATTTCTCATTCCTGAATGCAATGGTTTTCAGAAACAAGAAAAAATAATATAAAGGAAGCTCAGGGCTTTTCTTAAATTTCTCATTCCTGAATGCAATGGTTTTCAGAAACAAGAAAAAAATAATATAAAGGATGTTCTTTAATGTTAATATTCAATTCTAGGGGGCCTTTTCAATAATAAAATTTCAAATGAGCATTGTAGTAAACATGCAAGTTCAGGTGTCTCTAGCGGCATACTCCGTTGGATAATTAGAACCTAAAAAATTTAGAAAAGCCCTGAGCTGGAGCTTTTGAGCGCTCGTTCTTTGGTGGAGCAATTAAAATATTACCTCAAAATTTTATATGGGACTTGAGATTGATACCAAATATATAAATGCAGAATCTCAGCACAATCGGAATTATATTTTGGAAATTATTCGGAAAACGAAAAATGTAAAATATAAATAATTAAAAAGATTCTATGGATCTGGTGATGCGATCCTCTTGAAATCTGCATGAACATTCAGTATATCAGTCGTGATTCACAAAAAAAATTCCACTTGAATCGGAAATCCTGTTATGGAAATATGGAGATTCTTCTTTTTTAATATTCCAATTGAAATTTATATGGTTATGTCAACACTATGGCCATAAAATTCTGCATGAACTTCAGTGTATCAATCTTTATTTATAAGATAAATTTCATTGGAATCGGATATGTTTTTATTGAAATACGAAGTTTATTCTTATCAATATTCCAACTGATTTTTTTCTATTCTGTTCACACTATGGCCACAAAATTTTGCATGAGGCTCTTTAGGAGCATCTTGCATATGACCGCAACATTCCATCTCGATGGGTTTCGTTTTGTCTGAGACATTGAGGAACGAAAATTTTGAATAGCCATATTTTATGGAACACCTTGTACGATTTGGCTGATTTACGAACTTAACCGAGCCATTCAGGAACCGAACTCACCCTGAAAATTCCAAGTCTCTAGGACACTCCATTCGAAAGTTATCGTGCTAACGGACGGCCGGCCCTACGGACAGAATTGAATTTGACCTAGGATTCGTCATCAGGGAGTCGAACCCTATCATTTTCGGCTTGATTAGAGAATCACAGACATTTGAGCAAAACGATATAGCACTCGTTTAAGAAAAACGAGCCCTCAAAAAGGTATTTATGTAAAAAATTTAGAATTGGTAGATGATACGAATGATAAAAATTGGGAACAGAGAGATAGTACTTTCAGATATCGATTCAAATATATTCTGGGAGGATTCTGCAAAACAAATGAGTGCAAAGATTTTTGCAGGAGCACTTCATCTTAATTAATTTTTTTTATTTCTGTTCAGAGATTGGAAGTGAAAACCTATAAAGATATTTAGAAAAGCTAGTACTTTCATTCAATTATCGGCATGCTAAAAAAAAAGTTGATATCTGCAAATTCCCTTTTTAACCTGAAGAGATAGAGGACAATGGTGAACACATTACGGTAGTCTTTTCTCAAGATAACCATCAGCCGCATTCATCTTGCCAAAATTTACAATTTCGCAATTTCGGTTTTGGTCATTATGTACCCCTCCGTTTTCAAGAACCTTAGATTAAAAACTTTTTCCGTTGACCTCTAAATAGAAAAAAAATCGGTTAGAATCCTTAAAACTTAAAGAGTTAATAGAGAATGTCACCTTTCTAGCGATATCTTTTCGACTTGTTCAAACTCGAAATTTAATATCGCTTCCGGATTATCGAGGTCACTTTGTCATGGCTCATCAACTTTATGACGATGGTAAATGATGAAATTCGTCACCAAATGAAAGTCGACCATTATAGTTTTGTCATGCACAACTTTCAACCCCCTAAGTGAAAAATTAGAATGTGTGAAACACTGCGTATCCAGAACGATGGTGTTCATTTTGAACATTTAATTTAACTTATTTTGTAATGCGCAATCGTACCATCGATCGTCTCAAAATAAATGAGCCGTGACAAAGTGCACATACTCGAAACCTCTTTTTAATTAAAAAAAAAATTGCAGAAAATTTCTGCACGCCAGTAAAGAAGATACGAAGACCTAGCCAAAAAAGTTATATGACCCATTTTCCCTATTCAAAAATTTAGGGGGTTGATGGGGATGGCACAGGATGCAACAAAAATCCTTCAAAAATGCATAAAAGTTGGTGAAAGTGAAACAAAAATTATTATTATTATTAATAATAAATGATTAATAGCGGAGGCTCTGACCTGATATCTTTCTTCTGAGAAAATGAATTTGCTCTTTAATTAGGACGCGCACTGTATAGGTACATATCAATACAAAATGATTTAAACAACCGACATAATAATACAATAGTTCAAAACGTTCTACCCAATTTCGCAGAAAATTAGGAGGTTCTAGGTATTTCCGTCAGACTTCGTACCTTTCAACCTTGGAAACTTACTACGGATGCATAGTCACAGACTGGAACGTTAAAATCCCCAATTCGCCACTCAACTGAGTTCTGAAGAATTCAATGGTATGCGGTTTGTCCCATTGTGTGTATAGTATCTTCGATATTGTCTGGTCTCTAGTCGTTGTGGCGCCAGTCGCGTCAATGGAACTCGAAATTAAAAATTTTAAACAGAATATCCGGATGTATTTCTGAGAAACAATGGTAGAAAAAATTACTTATTGATGGAAATAATTGTTTTCCTAGAAATTGTCCTAAAAATAGCATTCCTCCGTAATAACAGGTTTCGGGTGGGCAGGAAAATAGCGCCAATCCAAATCAATTCATTTTATGACTATAGTTATAATATTATCAAGTCAATTCACAGGCCGTTAGAGGTAAATAGTGATAATGCGTAGGTACCTACTTCTTAATTAAATAATGTTTTTGTAGTATACAGAATGTCTATCTTCGAATTTGTTCAACTCAAAAAAGACATACATATGGATGTATGTCTCGAATATATGCAAAAAAATTAACAAGACATTCTTACAGAAAATTTTGGGCGTCCTTATTTTTTATTTTTTCACTCTGATCTCTGAATTGGGCACTACTAAATCGTTTTATGTTAATATCTCAACACGGTCATGAATATTACATAACAAGTTTTATACTCCTGAGATATGACAGTTTTGCCTTGTTGGAATGGTGTCCCCTCAAGACACTTTTCTTGGGCCTTTGTTTCTCCAAATGCATTACTTCTCAGGAAAGCTGTGGTTGTTTGTAAATTTTTTGTTCCGTGAATTTTTTTCGTAGAAAGAGACGTTTTCGGTGTGAAACGGCACAATAATCTTGAATATCAGGATTTGTAGTCAATTGTAGGAGCCTCAGATTTAAAAACTATGGCGTTTTACTCGAAAATGACTCATTTCACGACAAGACACCAAAAAATTTACAAACAAAACGGGCTTCTCTATGAAATAATGAATTTGGACAAATAATAAACGCTAACAAAATTTTAAAACGCGAAAGACAAGGGGGCGGCCCTAGGAAAAATTAAGACATTCACATAATTTCTTATGTATCTTTTATTCAACATAATAATAATAATAATAATAATAGATA
>CM024241.1:56422339-56505914 GCA_013421045.1 Propylea japonica
TAGAATTTTATGAAGAATCCGAAAAACTAATGATTGTATTTAAAATGAAAAAGTTGGTTTCGACCACTGTGACATCACATACCATAGGTATATAATTATTTTTGTTTGAAAAAAAGGCGGATCTAAAAATACAAATCGACGTGTCCAAGCGTTTTTCCCAACACGCTCCCATTAATTTGTTATCGAATTAATTCCATTTGGCTGTTCCACACTGTAAACTGATGATAAATAATCGAGACTAATAACCACTTGAAGATGATTCGGATCGCGAACGATCAAAAACTAATATTCAGTTGAATTTGGAACCTGAAATTTGTGCCCATCGCGTCAGAACTAATTGCAATTCTTTCCGCTTCGAAAAATCACCAATTTTCCGTGCACGAATTCCATCACAAATTGGTCAAATTTTCCATTGACTCCATAGAAACTTTATAAATTGGAACAGGAAACACCGAATCGAATAGGGTGGTTTATTTGCTTGGCAAGCTCAAAAACGGAAAAATTTTCATAAAATTTAACCGGCTAGGAGGGAAACGCCTGAAAAGTTACAGAGCAGGCTTCATGAATATTGAACAGTTCAGGCAATATCAACTTGGTATAGGAGTGATTTTCACCGAGAATTTTCATCGATTATTCATCTGAAAAAAGCTGAATGTAAAAAAACGTGATTGTGTTCCAGCTGGTGCTTCGGGGTTTGAGTTTGATATCGTTTCAGTTTTGGAACCGAACTGTGATGCATGAGAGCTTGCATGAAAGAATTTCTGCAGTTATTTTTTGATAGGAATAGATCATATGAAATATTTCAATGTCACATGAATAAAAAGAAATGTTAGAGTTTCCATTTTACAAAATTATACGAAAATCAAAACTTATCGTTTGTATTTCCTCCAAGCAGCTGAATATAACATTTCAAATCTTCGAATTCAGTTTTGCAAGAAAATGTTTCGGAAGGCAAGAATTATTAGGCCGAATTGGCCAATGAAAAAAGGTTACCTTGGTATTCAGACCGCGCCATCCAGCTCGCAGGTCTAAAACTTATTCAGCACAAAAGTTGTATTGTTTACGCATGAGGATTCCACTTTTCATCGTTGATTCTTTATCATTGTGTTCATTCCAGTCACTTAGGATTATTCTCGTCTCAAAATTCGGAATTTACAGCTTCTGAAAAACTATGGCAAGCTTTATCCTAGGAACAAAAACGCAAATAACACAACAACACAGGAAGTTTAAACGTGTTGGCTTGGCTCATCTTCAAAAGTATTGGTTCGAATTGAATTTATGTAGCCTCTCGATATAGTGAACTAATTAGTGCACGGCCAGTTCACTATTTGATTTGTTCACTAAACGAAGTTCAAATGGAACATCATTGTTTTTTAACATTAACAACAGTTTAATGTACTTGAATTGATACACAAAGAGTTTTTAATTGTTGACGTGAAATTATTGTGTTGGAACGTTTACTGAAATATATTTGGTTGATTTTAATCATTTTTTGCTTCTTGTAAGTATTCATAATTTCGGCTAGCATTCATCGTCGTCGTCGGGAAAACATTTGAAACATGCAACTTTCGTCTCACATTTTCAAAGATGACGAAAGTTGTTGCCAGTCGACCACAAAGTGAATAATTATAGCCTTATTTTCTTCTAAAGCTACACTTCAATACCTTCATCTAATTTCTAACTATTTCACCGTTTTAACCTAGCTTTAAATGAATCCTCGCCTATTCATGCTACCCAAGAACTAGAGTTTGTATTGCTTCACCAAGTCTAATGATGCGAAGTAACAAAAGAAACAATCGTTCTTTTATGAATTGTTTAATTCAAACTGGTTCATTATTGAAAAGCTTCAGCTTCATTATACAGGGTGTTTTCGAAAAATGGTGATCCCCTTTCTAGAAAAGGAAAGAAATCCTAAAAATAATTGAGTTTTGTTCAGTAAAAAAATTCGTAGAGCCATCTGTATTCAAGATAGAGGGCGCTTTTTACACGGATCGTACCAACTGGTTGAACATAACTTTTTAAATATGGATTTATTGAGCAAAATTCAAAGTGAACTTAAACATCTTTCAATTTCACACCAGAAGGGTAGTCTTGAAAAAACTCGATAATGTGTATCGTTTTCGAAATATTAGATTTGAAATTATGAGGTAACACCCGATCCTTTAACGGTTGGAAGTCAGCTATAGGGTCATTGAGGTAATTTTGAAAACAAAAATATTTCGAAAACGGTTACACATTATCGAGTTTTTTTCAGAGTACCTTTTTGGTATGAAATAAATGATGTTGAAGTTCACTTGAAATTTTGCTCAATAAATCTAATATTTGAAAAGTTATGTTCATAACAAAGTAGTACGAACCGTGTGAATAGCGCCCTCTATCTTAAATACGGATGGGGCTACGAAATTTTTTTACCAAACGAACCCCAATTATTTTTCGGTTTCTATCTACCCTAGACAGCGGATTACCCTGTATAGAGTACCAATACAAAAATTAATCCGTTCACCATTTTCTATTGAAATGTTAAGGGTATCGTAGTCATATTTCATTTGTTTGCGAATATAAAAATCTCAACTTTTACCGAAAATTGAAAAGTTTTGACTTTTGATTGTACGGATTACTCGAATTTTTATTACGAGACGTAATAAGGCTTGTAGTTGGCGGAACGTTCTTCATAATTTTCGTTATGTTTTGAAACCCTGACAAATTATCATTAAAAGTTATTCCTTCTCGAAATTGTGGCGTTCTATATATTAAAATTTCCGGATCCCAATTTCAATTAACATATATGAGAAACAGTTCGGAAATGTTAAACTCCTCGAATATTGCATAGAAATGCGTCGTTAATATTCATATCTGGCATTCCATATCGTAACAAATTACTTATTCATCTCGGATTTCATCTCACACGGCACCAATTAGTACTTTATGTCAACGATAATCCCAAGATTAATGGTGAGGACCGCGATTTCAACGAGAATGGGAAATGGAGAATCGTATTCCAACGGTTGTCGGAATCGGAGAATTTACAATCTAATATTGCATCAGATATCACTACATTTCGCTTGAGAGGTATCGTTCCTTGAAGGATATAACCTCCATGATTCAGAATTTTGTTAGAAAATGTTGCGTACATTTGATTCATGTCATAAGGTATAATAAATATAAACACTGTGGGCGAAATTTATTTGGAACCCAATTTGTCCCTGAGTAATTATTTTTTGATCTGCCGGATCTTGGTAAATTTTGTGTGAATTTTGAGAAGATATTTTCTTAATTGTGAAAAAATTATCTCATCAATATTTATAGGGGGAACTAAGTAGGAAACAATATTTTTATACATTGCTTTTGGGGCTGTTGCAAAATTGAATATTTCACTTTAAAACTACAAATATTATTTGAAAATATTGAGAGACTATCGAAAAAAATCAAAGGAATTATGTTTCGAAAAACTTTAGGTTTTGTATTCAAGAAGTAATTTTTATCGAGAAGTCTGTTTGATATAATTTTACTATAAAGCGTAATAGGGTTTTATTAAATGATAAATTAACAAGGACACTGTCGAAATATTTGTGAAAAAAATGCTCTTGTTGATTATGTCATTTGGGGAACCATTAAAGAAAAGGTTTATGAGAACACTCGCATCAATAGTATTGATCAGCTTAAAGGGAGAATAGTTTACTGTTGGGTTGGCATCAATAAAAAATTATCATTAAGTCAAGCTGTTGCTGCTTATTAAGGAGGTCATATTTACAATTCAAATAAGTTAATAAATTCTTCTAAAATTATTGAAAACTATTTCAAGTTTTCAAAGAAAATGTTTTTCCAAACATCGTTTTATAGATTCTGTTCCGATAGTTTCTTGATATTTCCAAATAATATTTGTAGTTTGAGGGTGAAAAACTTAATTTTGCAGCAGCTGCAAAAGCAAGGATTAAAACTATTGCTTCTTAATTGTCTCACCTGAACACCGTATCATTGAGTAATACCACTAGATATTTCAGGCAGCGGTTCCAGCAACAGGGATTCTTTCATAAAAATACGCCGGAGAGATCATTCAATTAGCGTCTCAAGACCCTTTCGCTCAGGTCGTCTAAACGTAAACACGTCGCTCAACGTAGAGATCGACATGTTCATCATTAGTTAGCATTAGAAAGGGGCCCCGTAGACGTAGAGCGAATAATAATTTTGGCATCCACATAATCACATCTTCAACTTGACCATTGAGCTACTCAATCAGCCTTTCGATCATGTAGGCTGGGATATTCTTTACAGTACTGGTAAAAAGTTTTGAAGTATACCAGCATGTTCAGAATCCATTACTTGCATCTGAATATCACAGTTGATTATGATAGTCCGTCATAATCGAGCAAATAAAGCCAAAGGCGAATATTCTTCACACAAAGCAACCAAAACAACAACGTTGTATTTAATCAACTGAGCCACGTGTCATCGAGTAACCTCCACCAGATAATTCAGGCAGCCTCTCCAGCAACACGGATCTTTTATAATAAGATCCAGAGGGATCATTCAATTAGCGTCTCAAGAACCCTCTCGCTCAGGTCGTCTTAAACCACGGCTCTAACAACGCAAATACGTCGTAGAGGTTGACATGTTCATAATAAGCATTTGAATGTGGCGAACAGCGACTAATAATTTTCGCATTCACATAATCTTATCATCAACATGATCATTGAGCTTCTCAATAAGCCTTTCGATCATGTAGGCTGGGATACTCTTTACAGTATTAGTGAAAAGTTTTGAAGTTTACCATCATATTCAGAATTCAATGTTAGCATCTGAATAGCACAATTGAAGAAATTGTCAATCATAATCGAATGAATAAAGCTTTAGTCGACTCCTGCTTTACAGCAAGAATTAATACTCACAATATTCTTCACATTCATCTACACAGAACACAACGTTTTTTTAATGAACTAAGCATCGTGTCATTGAGTAACTTCACTAGATAATTCAGACAGCATCTCCAGCAACACGGATTCTTTTATAAAAAGACGCCGGAGGGATCATTCAATTAGCGTCTCAAGAACCCTCTCGCGCTCAGGTCGTCTTAAACCACGGCTCTGACAAACGTTAACACGTCGCTTAACTAGAGGTCAACATGTTTCATCATTAGCTAGCATTGAAAGTAGCATCGTAGACGTAGAGCGAATAATAATTTTCGCATCCGCATAATCATATCTTCAACATGAGCTCGACATTGAGCTATTCAATCAGCCTTTTGATCATGTAGGCAGGGATATCATTCACAGTATTGGTAAAAAGTTTCGAAATTCACCAGCATATTCAGAATTCAATGCTAGCATCTGAATAGCACAGTAAAAAATAGCCCATCATAATCGAATGAATAAAGCTTTAGGCGACTCATGATTTTCAGTATGAATTAACACTTCACCCTATTCTTCACATTCATCCACACAGAATACAACGTTGGTTCTAATCAACTGAGCACCGTGTCATTAAGTAACTCTACTAGATTATTCAGACAGCGTCGCCAGCAACACGGATTCTTTTATAAAAATACAGCGGAGAAATCATTCAATTAGCGTCTCAAGACCCTTTCGCTCAGGTCGTCTAAACCGTACCTCTGACAACGTAAACACGTCGCTTAACGTAGAGGTCGACATGTTCATCATTACTTGGCATTTGAAAGTGGCCGCCTAGACGTAGAGCCAATAATAAGTTTCGCGCGATGCATCCATATAATCATGTTTTCAACATGACCACTGAGCTACTCAATCAGCCTTCCGATCATGTGGGCCGAGTTATTCTATACTGTATTGGTCTGAAAAGTTTTGAATTTTACCAGTATATTGAGAATCCATTACTTGCATCTGAATATTACAGTTGATTATGAAAGTCCGTTATAATCGAGCAAATAAAGCCAAATGCGAATATTCTTTACACAAAGCACCCAAAACAACAACGTTGTATTTAATCACCTGTGCCGCGTGTCATTGTGTAACTCCACTAGATAATTCAGGCAGCGTCTCCAGCAACACGGATTTTTTTTCATAAAGAGATGCAAGAGAGATCATCCACTTCTTCACACAAAGCACTCAAAACAACAAAGTTGTATTTAATCAACTGAGCCGCGTGTCATTGATAACTCCACTAGATAATTCTGGCAGCATCTCCAGCAACACGGATTCTTTTATAAAAAGACGCCAGAGGGATATCTTCAACATGAACAATGAGCTACTCAATCAACCTTTCGATAATGTAGGCTGGGATATCATTCACAGTATTGGTAAAAAGTTTCGAAGTTCACCAGCATATTCAGAATACAATGCTAGCATCTGAATAGCAAAGTAAAAAAATAGCGAATCTTAATCGAACGAATAGAGTTTTATGCGACTCCTGATTTTCAGTAGGAATTAATACTTCACAGTATTCTTCACATTTATCTACACAGAAGACAACGTTGGTTCTAATCAACTGAGCACCGTGTCATTGAGGAACTCAAACAGTTATTCAGGCAGAGTCTCCAGCAACACGGATTCTTTTATAAAAAGACGCCGGAGGGATCATTCAATTAGCGTCTCAAGAACCCTCTCGCTCACGTCGTCTTAAACCGCATCTCTGACAACGTAAACACGTCGGTTAACGTAGAGGTCGACATGTTCATCATTAGTTAGCATTAGAAAGGGCCCTGTAGACGTAGAGCGAATAATAATTTTCGCGCGATGCATCCACATAATCACATCTTCAACATGACCATTGAGTTATTCAATCAGCCTTCCGATCATGCGAGCCGAGTTTTTCTATAGGTACTGTATTGGTAAAAAGTTTGGAAGTTTACCATCATATTCAGAATTCAATGTTAGCATCCGAATAGCACAATTGAAGAAAACGTTGTTTTGAATGAACTGAGCACCGTGTCATTGAGTAACTCCACTAGATAATTCAGACAGCGTCTCCAGCAACACGGATTCTCTCATAAAAATACGCCGGAGGGATCATTCAATTAGCGTCTCAATAAGCCTCTCGCTCAGGTTGTCTAAAATCTCATCTCTTACAACGTAAACACGTCTCTCAACGTAGAGGTCGACATGTTCATCATTAGTTGGCATTAAAAAAGGGCCCTGTAGACGTAGAACGAATAATAATTTTCGCTCGATTCATCCATATAATCCCCATTGAGGTACTCAATCAGCCTTCCGATCATGTGGGACGAGTTATTCTATACTGTAGGTATTGATAAAATGTTTTGAATTTTACCAGCATATTCAGAATGCATTACTTGCATCTGAATATCACCGTTGATTATGATAGTCCGTCCTAATCGAACAAATAAAGCCAAAGGCGGCGAATTCAGGCAGCGTCTCCAGCAACACGGATTCTTTTATAATAAGTTGCCAGAGGGATCCTTCCATTATTAGCGTCTCAAGAAGCCTCTCGCCCAGGTCGTGAAAGGGGCGAACAGCGACTAATAATTTTCGCATCCACATAATCTTAGCTTCAACATGATAATAATAATAATAATAATAATAACAGTTTATTTTACCCAACAGGAAATTTCCCAATAACAGGGTAACATATCAAAAATGAAAAATAACATTATACATTCTATGAAACACAACAAACAGCAAACGTCCCGACTAAAAAATAAATTAAATTTAAGTTCATCAGCACTTTTGCATATCCTATAGACCGGAGCTTGCTCGAGCATATTAGTTCTGTGTCCTGGGAGGCGAAAGGTTGATACAGTCCTCGCTTCGATCCTCGGTACACGGAAGTCAACTCTGGACAACAGATAAGGTGAATCAACTCTACCAGTAACCAGTTTTTGCGCGAACTTAGCACACTGTCGCCTCTGTCTCTCCTGCAAAGTTGAAACTCGCATTTCCCGCATGGTTTCAGACAAATCCGCACCTCTATCAGGATACCTGTATTCAGCACACTTTAAGAATTTTCGGTGAATGCGTTCCAGCGATGTGATATGCGAACCGTAGATCGGGAACCAGACCAAGTTGGCGTACTCCAACTTGCTAACGACGAGAGAGAAATAGAGAGTTCTAAGAACCGAAACATCAGTGAATTCCCTGGAACACCGTAACACAAAGCCCAAAGATCTACTGATCATTGAGCTACTCAATCAGACTTTCAATCATGTAGGCTGGGATATTCTTTAAAGTATGGGTAAAAAGTTTTGAAGTTTACCATCATATTCAGAATTCACTTTTAGCATCTGAATAGCACATCTGAAGAAATTGCCAATCATAATCGAATGAATAAAGCTTTAGTCGACTGCTGCTTTACAGCAAGAATTAATACTTCACAATATTCTTCACATTCATCTACACAGAACACAACGTTTTTTTAATGAACTGAGCATCGTGTCATTGAGTAACTTCATTAGATAATTCAGACAGCGTCTCCAGCAACACGGATTCTCTTATAAAAAGACGCCAGAGGGATCATTCAATTAGCGTCTCAAGAACCCTCTCGCTCAGGTCTAAAACCGCAGCTCTGACAACGTAAACACGTCGCTTAACGTAGAGGTCGACATGTTCATCATTAGTTAGCATTAGAAAGGGGCCCCGTAGACGTAGAGCGAATAATAATTTTCGCGCGATGCATCCACATAATCATGTCCCATTCTCGTCACGCAAAGTGAGACGGTCCCTTTACGGCTTGTATCGTAAACAATTTGATAAGTCGCTCGCTGACGCTCACACAGGGCCCGCAATTGGGGGCGGGCGTTAACTTTACGCGTGGCGGAACGAAGCACGTCTGTATTAATCCGTGTAAACAACGGATATCTGCATGATATTAGACAGGCTTTTGGTGTGGATTAACGTATGCCTTCTCGCGTTCCGCAAATACGGGCGTCTGATTGCTGGTAAGATGATAGCGACATTGGTCTATACTAAGGGTGGAAACATGTGGGATGTAGTAAACGAATCATTAGAATTTCGTTCTGTTTTCCGTGGATAATCATATTTGGTAAGGAAGAAATCATCAAAAGGTTCTTATTCCTTTGTAGGAATAAACGCTGTCGCCATGAATTAATTCGGAGATTGGCCTCGAATTTAATGGCTATGTCGATGACATGGTCTTTATAATAAAAGGTAAATTCGCGGGTGTATATACAGGGTGTTTCATCATAAACTGGACAAACATATATTTTCGTGTAGAGCACATCGGGAGAATCATTTTTGCCTTATACAATATATCCCGTTTTTGAAGCATAAGCGAGATACAGGGTGTCAAACGTCAGTTTTGAGCAAGATTCTTATGAGTGTGGTCAGTTATGTATAACACTTGGTGTAACGGTTTTTGGTCAAATCTCAGTATTTTTGGGTCCTCTATTCAGAAAAGTTGACGAACTCCGAAAAAAAATTCACGAAATGGCGGAAAACCTGCAATATTCCAAATTTTTTTTTGCGGTTGTCAAATTGACTTTTGTTTTCTGAATGAACACAATTTTCTAAGACTTTCTGTGAAAAATTTTTTTCAAAAATCGAACACAATTTTTTTTTACATGTCTACAGCGACGAAAAAATTTCATTTGAAATGGATGAAATTTTGTACAATTTTACTTCTTGAATTATCAATCGCGAATATGAAAACAGAATCGTAAAATATCGAACGGTTTCGTTACTACAGTCATTCAAATGTTTCGTTCGGACATCTGAAATATTGAAAATAAAATTGTTTTGGGTTCTAGAATGAAAATAATTAAATTATTGGCATGTTTAAACATTCTAGATGAATTTATAAGAAAAAAATCAGTGAAACTTAGTTGGGACTCGAAACGACGTAGGTATTAAATAGGGAAATGGCACTGTTCTAAGGATAATAATATTCGTTGCCAGGCAACGGTAGTTCGTAGTTCATAGAGTTGGACTAGTATTTTAATTTCAGTTCAGTGTTCGATTTTGAAAAAATTTTTTCACAGAAATTCTAAGAAAATTATGTTCATTCAGAAAATAAAAGTCAATTTGACAACCGCGAAAAAAATTTGGAACATTGGAGGTCTTCCGCCATTTTGGAACATTTTCTTCGGAGTTCGTCAACTTTTCTGAATAGAGGACCCAAAAATATTGAGATTTGACCAAAAACCATTACACTAAGAGTTATACATAACTGACCACACTCATAAGAATCTTGCTCAAAAATGACGTTTGACACCCAGTATCTCGCTTATGCTTCGAAAACGGGATATATTGTATGAGGCAAAAATGATTCTCCCGATGTCCTCTACACGAAAATATATGTTTGTCCAGTTTATGATGAAACACCCTGTATGTATATATACCTTGTTACGTCATTGAGCAGTGGTGTTTGTCAATGGGACAGGCAAGATCACAGTAATACCCTTTACCAGGAAAAGGGACCTTTTCCAGCTATGTAATCCATCTTGGTGAGTGCAGAAATGGTAGAATGACAGTCTGCAGTCAAATATCTGGGAATTACTGGAAAACTCGGAGTTGTTCACCTAAAACACTACCAGGGATGTACGCCATGATTGTGAGACCAATAATTATATAGTCCGGTTTGCTAAGGCAGGGCAGAAAAGCACCAAGAAATTACTTCACATGGTATAAAGGCTTGCCTGTGTTTCCAGCACTGAAGCAATGACAACGTGCCTGGAAAAATCACTTGAGGTCTAGTCATCACATATGCCACTCTTTCATATCTAGTTATCAATAAAGTGGCCCATGAGGACATCCTGCGAATATCTAGGAAAGATACAGGTAATTAATTAGAAGTCACATAACCTGGTCCTCTCTGAACAAGAACATCTCATCAGAGAATATTCCCAGTGATATTATAAAAAAGTAAGTACTTAGAATGAGAAACCTCAATTCAATGCTTTGGGAGAAGAAATACTGAAAAAGAAAAACCCTACCGAAAACATCCAAGCATTTACCCTCGAATAGTATACAGATAATTTTACAACAACGATAGGGTTCAAGAACTGAGTATATAATATCGTTTACCTCCAAATCGTGTATTTTTCAGGCAGAAATACTTGCAACCAAAACATGAATAGATCTGAACCTGGATATAAACTATCAAGTTGTGACATTCTGATCCGTTCTGATAGTCAACTTGCTATCAAAGCATTGAACTCCGGTGTCATCGACTCAGAGCTGATATAAAAGTGCCGTAGAACACTCAATGAATTAGGCAATAACAGTAAAGTATCTTCAATCTGAGTTACTGCCCATTCAGTAATCAAAGAAAACAAAGAGACTCACACACTAGCCAGAAAGGAAGAAAACGTATTACTTTCGATGATCACTTCGCCTGAAGCATCTGACTAAAAAGCAGCGATTGAGCTGTTTCGGAAACCAGACATGAACCGGAGGATAATATTATTCAGTCCTGCATGAAGGGATTTTGATCATCGCATGAAAATTATTATTCGCTTTACGTCTAGGGGCCCCCTTCTAATGCTAACTAATGATGAACATGTCGACCTTTACGTTAAGCGACGTGTTTACGTTGTCAGATATGCGGTTTTAGACGATCTGAGCTAGAGAGTTCTTGAGACGCTAATAGGGATGTTGACTACTTTTTGGAATTTATTTTATTTTAAAGATGAACCCTATACAAACACGAAAAAACTACTTTTTCCTTAAAAATATAGTAATGGTCAATAAAAATGAGTAAATGAAAAGACAATTCAAAATTCCCGCGGAAATGCTCAATTTTGTCACGTTCTGATGATTACGTCATAATACAGTGAACATACTTTGACTTCTGTCAAAGCGAACTGATTTTGCCCGATCCCTTGTGGAAAAGTTCAATCTAAGCCTTCAAAATGAATACGTCGGTCTGTAAATGCTGAATAAGGTGCTTCTTTTATTTGTAATAATAAATATGAGTTAAAGTCTGCTACTTACAAAGACAATTTCACGTTTTTAAGCTCCGCTGCACAAAAATCCTTGTTTTCAGCAAAGAAACTTGCGACCATAAGGGAATTTATCTTCGGTAAAAGTTACTACTATTACCCTTGATGAATCCTATCTGCATTATAAAGAAAATTGTAGATTATCGTTCTTGTAACGAACTAGGTATTCTGTTCTCTTTCAGCTTTCAACTTCGTAAGTTCGAATCATAGATATGATATATTATATATTTACTATGGTTCAAGTCACAGAACCGTGGGTTTCACAAAGCTTGATTGGCCATCAAATCGTTTATATTGAAGTAAGTCGATGGTTTATGTCAAAAATGAACTGAAAATTGCAGAGAAATGATGACATTTCAATAATCAAGGTGATTGGAGTTTTGTGGAACCCGGCCTATGAATGTATTTTGTTGATCTGAGCACCGAACATTGGAATTTGCAATGACAATACGGATAGTTTGACGTCACTATACGGATTACCTCTGATTGGCGTTCGCAGTCACGTGATAGTTGATAATAAATAACATAATTTAAATCAGCTTTATTTAATTCAACGAGAATAAAAAGATCACTAAAATGGTTTTTTAGGATTGCAAAAATTTCCTTCTATGAGGAAAACCTCAATTTATATGAATTCGTAACATGAGTCAACATCCCTATTGAATGATCTCTCTGGCGTCTCTTTATAAAAGAATCCGTGTTGCTGGAGACGCTGCCTGAATGATCAAGTGGAGTTACTCAATGACACGGGGCTCAGTTACTGTAGGGAATATTGTGAAGTGTTAATTCACCATAGTGAAAACCAGGTGTCGCATGAGGTTGTATTTGTTCGAATATGACGGTCATTTTCAGCTGTGAAATTCAATTACTAATGAATTCGGAATATGCCTGTAAGGTTCAAATTTTTCACCAAGAAAGTACAGATTTACTAGGCCTATAAGATTGCGAAGAGGTTTGAATAGCAATATGGTAGGAAAACTCGACTCAAGATTAAAATAGATATAAAACAGAAAAGGGAACTGCAGCAAAAGTCTATGGGAGCAAACCCAGAGATAACATATCATTGAGTCTAGGTCAGTATGCAACCATATTTCAGGCAGAGTTATTTGCCATCGAAACTACTAATCGAATGGCGTATTAACCGCGCAATATAAAGGCTTTTGAATCTAGCTCTTGTACGTTCAAAAAAGTCTGTAACTGTCGAACGGCTTTAGAACGGTTCAAAAGAACGAACAAGAATCACCATTCCTGGAAAGCCCACATGACATCGCTCAGCAGGTGATAATCGGTGCGATTCTGTTCGCATATTGCTATGAATCTTGTTATCACATCACAGCAAGAATTCACAAGAGCAAATTCGAATTTAATTTTGTTTAATAGTGAACCTCTTCTATATCATAAAACTTCAGTTTTTGACTAATCCACCAACATGATTATCCTATGATTATTCAAAGGACAATTCGAGTGAAAAGAAATATACCTATGTATATATGTCAGAACACAATTTTGCAAATGAAAATATAAAATGATATTGTTCTTTTCGTCATTCGATACAACATTTCCTGTGAGAATTCGTTGCCAAAATCTTCAAAGATTTGGCTGACTATTATTTGAAAGGAGTTTAATAAGGGGTTATTTTAGCCAAGAGCAGATAGTGCTGATAAAATCATAGCGAATTCAACGAAGTTTCACATAAAGGCAGTTAGTGGTAAACGTGAACATTCAGTTACACACCCAACAAGAAGCAAGGAGTATGAAATGGAGAAACTGAATTTAGTCGTTATCAAAGGAAAATCTCATAACATTTTCATGAACCAATTTACATCAGAGTGGAATGCGAAAGCTTTCATGTTCAGCCCTGGAAGAATTGATATTCTACATATTTGAATATTATATGAAGTTTTCGTTAGAAGAAAATAGTTTACAGAAATTAACGTTCTCGTCTAAACTTTTTAAGTTATTCACAAATGTTTCGATATTACTAAGAATAGCGAGTTTTTCCTTATATTATGTATCAAGAGCGTTATCTCACGACCAGTGAACGCACATATCTACATTATGTATAACTCGGAGAACTTTCTTGTTTCACGGATTGAATAGTTGAGTGTTTATTCTTGATTGACAATCTGAATACAGTTGAATCATAATGTAAAAATACTATGACATTGGCAGAACAATTAGTTGTAACCGTCAAATCATTATTAGAATATTATGAAATTATGAATATCTTTCGAGATTATTTTTTTTCCAGAGAATTTCAACAGGCCATAAAACTCAAGAAATACGAAGAACTATTGATAAACCAAATTCAATACCAAACGCCTTTCATTCTCAAATTGGAATCGGACAAAAAAACTTTACTATTATAAAAGTACATAGTTCTTTTGTTATCTTAGTTAAGTTTTCTATTAGAATTTTCTGACATTTATGAACCACTTCTCAAAAATTCGACTATTACCGATCGTGGAATTTTGCTTGATTCTGTTTATTAATTGTCTTCATTATTTAATGATCATATTAATGATGAATTTAAATGTCATAAATGGATGCTGTTACAAGTTTAGATTTTAAATTATCAAGAATTTCAAAATTCTCTGTTTATATTTCACCCTTGGTTTTACTTTGTATGAACAGAAATGAGTAATTTCCATACTTCTTTGTCCTATAACTAGCTGTTTGTATTCATATTGTGTTAATTATAAAACACCACATAACATTGTATCGATAATTAGAAGCTTTATGATGAATTAATTCATCACATGAATATGATATAAATGAAACTAATTAGTCATTTATAATTGTTCTGAACAAACATTCCATAATCTGAATAATGAGGTGGAAATTTATTATACGACAGGTGAGGATTGCGAACGTGACCGGTTTAGCTCTTGTTTCCTAGAAATTATGTTAGGAAAATAATCGATTTCGATATTTTTGGTATCTAATGAGCTTTGTCTGATTGTATAGTGATAGTGCAGATGTCTACCAGTTTTTTGGTACCGCCATATTGAAAAAGATGTGCCATCATCATAATCGTTCCTGATATCCAATTGGTCATTTTTCAGGAGGATCAAAATTAACGTTTTCGGAAAAAAAATGGAAAACTCTCACTTATAGTATGCGCTAGAAGCCACTGAAAGTTGAAGCCTATTTTCAACAATACAACTCTCGTTATAAACTTCGAATAGGGTGAGAGGTTCAGTTTTTGACATTCTGATATTGATTGACACATATTTGATGTACAAAACTATTGGTGCTATCTAGGGTTTTTTCATCTGTTCCATATATTTCACAATTTTTCATTTCTATTACAGTCACGTTCAATTTCGTCAAGTTAGCATTCTGAAACGCCATCATTAGATATTTAGCCAGAGATTTGCAATAGTGTCAATGAGTGTATATGTAAGAATTAACTTATAGTTGTGTATATTTCTCGATTTCGTTCTGTTTCATATTCGCTAAAAGTTTTATTCTGTTTGGAAGGTTCCAAAGAAAATCTTATTGATGTAAGTAAACTCTTCAATGATTTATATATTAAGGTTGGACCATATGTCAATAACTGCGTCAACAATATTAAATCGATCAGTGATTATATTAATATATAAATCATTGAAGGGTTTACTTACATCAATTAAATATTCCTTTGAAAAATTTACTCCATTATGTGTGGTCGCTATCTTTAAGTAAATTCTTACATTATACTACTGCAAAATCTAGCGCCAAATATCTAATAATGGAGTTTTCAGATAAATTGAGGAAATTGAAATTGACCAAAATTCGTTGTTTATATGGAATGAAATTGTCTGAACCTTCCTATTTCTCTACTATTTTCATTATGAATGTCTCATTGATTCATATAATGAAGATATATAAGTGAGAGAAAGTAGGATGATATCATACCAAAAATTTATGCAAAAGAGTGAGATCAAATTCTGTCAATGACTATCTTACTGGGTGTCAATTACTATCAAAGTATGTCAATAACTATCAAATATGTAACTTCGACAAAATTGATGTCTCCTCAAATATTCAATCGATATTCATTGGAAGTTTGAAGCAATACCAAAATAGCAACATTCAACTATAGTTTGGTATTAATAACCGTAATGTTACAGTAAAATTAGGAATCGAATTCGCCTACCGAAAGTATCCATGCACTTAAGGTGTCAATCACTATAGCTTTTACCCTACACCTTATATTTTCCCGATATAGAAATATTTTTCTGTCGGTTTATTAGTTTCATGTAGGTGATAAGATTATGGCTCTTTTGGTAGGTAATTTTTACAAATTGGTAGTTGATTGTGTCCAAGACTTGATGATGTGTGTATTTGTTTATGTTTCAAAATGTCGATATACCACAGCCAACTGTGGTATTCGTGATAGAATTCACATCATCAGAG
This sequence comes from Propylea japonica, assembly GCA_013421045.1. Classification (NCBI taxonomy): domain Eukaryota; kingdom Metazoa; phylum Arthropoda; class Insecta; order Coleoptera; family Coccinellidae; genus Propylea; species Propylea japonica. The sequence continues at coordinate 56,438,625 of CM024241.1, forward strand.
CAGAAATCGCGATGTAACATTAATCTTCATTTCTAATCACCTAGAAGGAGGACGGTTTTGAACAGGATGAATAACCTCAATTTCCTTCAGTAGGAATGTCTGAATGCATACCACGTTACAGCCGCGCAACTAAGTTTCAGTCTCGCCTCCGCCAACTAAGACCCGTCCAGAGAACAATTTCTCTCCGACTTAATTACGATTAATCTCAATGATGCCTCCCTAAAACATCTGCTTCGTTATGCGGAATTACCCGAATCAACAGCTTTTATCCTAGCCAAAGATTCATTGTGCGCATTAGAATGCTATAGTTCAAACTACAGTCTCCATTATCACTTTGTGAATCGAATCGTGATGTTCTACCCCTTGTTGATCGGTGTAGCTTTATGTCCAGGTGATAGCTGAGCTACTCATAAAGGTCTTCTTGTCCTCGAATTTGAGTGCAACGATCTCCTGTTGGGACTGGTTGAGACTACCCAATCTATGTTTCAAAAATGTACTGTTATGGGCTGTTACAGATACCGTTCGATACCTTCGAGTAAAGCTTGCGATATAATGGTCTTTCCTTGCAGATATTACTCTGGATCGACCAGGCGTCGATCTTCGGGAGACGCTGCTGGTTTCCAGGAAAAAAAGTGCCTTACTGAGTCCGTCGATGATTTCAACGTAACGCAATCTGGTGGTTTGAACCAGCTTCTTGATGTGAAGCCTCTAGTCGTAGCTGGTCAAAAAAGAAATTGGATGGGTTCTTCTTCTTCTTCTTCTCTGTGCGGTGCCTTACCGGCCGAACTGAGGCCTAGTGGCCCATTGTTCACCCGCATTGTTCCATAGAGACTCAGCTCCTCAGACACGAAGACAGAAACGTCGCGAGCCTGCCAGGAGTGGTCCCTCTCACCATAGGAATAGAAGGTGTTGGATTTCCTAGGTGTGTTGACCTTAACTCAGTAAGGTTTCCACAGTTGAACAAAATATGCTCAACCGTTTCATCAGTACTCCTGCACCACCGGCATAGGGAGCAGTTCGTCAATCCCATTCTCTTCAAATGCTTGTTAAACAGGTGACCAGTCAATGCACCAGTCACCAGACCGAGTTGTTTCCTCTCCAGCAACAGAAGCCTATTGACCTCAGATCGCGAGGACAGTCTCTCAATGAGAATCCTCGACCACCTCAGGCCCACCCCTGCGCTCCATTCCGAGGAAAATTCCCTGTTCAGCCAGTTCCTGAAGAAACTTCTGACAGATGTGCGACAGATTGGCAGCGAAGGCTTCGGACCAACAAATGCTAATCCGGTTTCCCGCCTAGCCAGTTCATCTGCCTTGACGTTACCAGGTATATCCGCATGAGCCGGACACCAGATTACTTTCAAAAAGTTAACAGAGCCCAGCCCACGCAGAGCTTTCCTGCATTCTTCTGCCAAAAGAGAATCAACTCTAGCATCGGATAGTGATTTCAGAGTTCCCTGGCTGTCGCAACATATATAAATGTGCTGGCCAGAGTATCCCCTGCGAATTGGATGGGTTACTTTCAATATTACAACTCTAGATATTCGATCAAAACAGGTGAACTTTGAATGCACCTGTTTTCTCCGAAACGAGAACCATTTTTGTTGGTTTATTGTTTTCAGAAAGATATGTCATGTTACATTCAACAAGTTGAGGGTTGATAGAAAGGGTCAAGACTTTTTAAGATGTGTGTTCGTTTATGTTTTAAAATGACGAAATATTAGAGCCAACCCTGGTATTCTCGATAGAACACCCATCATCCCCAAAGCAGAAATCACGACAGAATTCACATCATCCTCAAAGCACAAATCGCTATGTAACATTAATCTTCATTCCTAATCACCTAAAATAAGGATACCATTGAACAGGATGAATAACCTCTCTCTCCTTCCGTTGGAATGTCTGAATGCATACCACATTACAGCCGCGCAACTAAGTTTGAGTCTCGCCTTCGCCAACTACGACTCGTCCGGAGTTTAATTTCTGCAGTAGCTCTCGCGTAGCCACCGCCTAAAACCGACTTAATTACAATTAATCTCAATGATGCCCCTCTGAAACACCTGCTTCGTTATGCGGAATTACCCGAATTAACAGCTTTCATCCTCGCTAATGATTTATTGTGTGCATTAGAATGCTATAGTGTAAACTACAATGTCTATTACCTTTGGCCATTATACACGCCGGTATCAATTAACGGCGTCTCAGTTTGTCGGTTTCGTACTTTATCGATTTAATTGATACAATTCCCAGTATTGTTCGTCCTGTGTTGATGCCTCTGCTGCGATCAGTTTCGGTTCAAGTTTAGATTAACTACCATTTCATTTCATTAGGAGTGACTTCAGTTAATAGATAATAGTAACTTGGTTATCATCCATCGTTTTAGAATAAGGAAAGAAAAATATTGGGAAAATTGGACTCTATTTATTATCTATTGTTTAATTCGTGATAATGCCAACGTTTCGAAACAAATCGTTTCTTTTTCAAGGCTAATTACGATAAACAATATTGTACGCTTATTAAAAACATTATGATTTTACAAAGGAATCAAACATTATTGGAGAGCAGACACACATCCTGTCCTGTGTGTCTGCTCTCCAATAATGTTTGATTCCTTTGTAAAATCATAATGTTTTTAATAAGCGTACAATATTGTTTATCGTAATTAGCCTTGAAAAAGAAACGATTTGTTTCGAAACGTTGGCATTATCACGAATTAAACAATAGATAATAAATAGAGTCCAATTTTCCCAATATTTTTCTTTCCTTATTAATAGATAATATTTTGAATAGTTTTTTTTTAATTTACGTATGTGTAAATTGCTTCGAACACTGATAATTAGCGAGATTGTGCATTGATTTAATCATGAAGTTTTTAAATGAGGCAACAAATCAGAACTAGCCTTCAGGATATTTGAATTGAATTCCCAATATGAACAAGCGCGCAATAGCTGAATCCACCTCAGTGCCTCTCCGAATTTTCTTCGTCTTTTTTATGTATCTGTATTATGTTTATATGGAATCTGGAAAAATATTGATTAATATTGTCTTATGATTTTTTATCATCCATTTATTTCAATTTTTGCTACCTGGATGGAAATCCTCTTATTAATACAATCTTTCTAAGTTCTGTTGGAGCAATGGTGTCTAGGGCATGGGCAGATAGTCATAACCACAATGGTTAAATTCAGAAGAATGTTAGCTCCTGTAGTTCCTGAAATTGCAACTGAACGATTGAACTCTGAATTGGTAATTGGAGTATGGGGAAATATTACAAGGATCTGAATAAAATCTCCTCGAAGCAAGCCAGATTCCGATCAATATTGCTAAGGCAGTTTTGAATTCTCACATTGAAAACGATTTCAAAGAAGCAATACAACCTACAGTCAGCGCAACGCCCGCAACAAAAAAGTTCTTGTCTCAGGACTGGGTGCGGTTAAATACGCGCTATTTGAATTGAAATTACATGAGGATTGAAAACTTTTAATGATATTATCAATGAAATTATACAGCAGATTATATCAGTTGTTCAAAATAGTTCAAAAAGTGAGAATACGACAATGTTTTTCAATATTGAAAATGTGGCAAGCTATTCAACGGATTCTCTTGTGCCATAATTATCAATTCACCGATAACTAATTTTGTTGCAATTTCTAGCAACTTGAAAAACTAATCCCTTTTTTAAAGAGTCATGTCAACCTACTTATTATAGTTATGGTTTTCTGTGTAAACCTTTCATAATGGAAAAAATAGGCATAACTAAATAAAGATACGTTTAAAGATTTCAGGTTTAGTGGAAATCATACAAAATATCATGAAATGATGTAAATAGATGACTAAAAATCATGAAGCAATATTTATCAATGTATTGGTTGACATAACTTATAAGCATCATTCAGTAATGCAATAAACGTCCAGGAAAAACAAACGAGAATCCTGTTCACAATTAAAAAGCCATTTGGCACAGCTCTATTCTGAATGCTGAAGATCAAGCTGAAGAATTATATAATCAACGCAATGTCTACAACAGAAGAGTTCTTATTCAAAAGTGTGATTTTGTGATGGCTGTTGTAAGTCTTCACTGGCTTGAAAGCAGATGAAATTCTGTAGTCAGCTCGTTTAAGGCTTCACGTAGCCGACTTCGTTACTTTTGAGATTGTTTCATATCATAGTGACCATGACTGTTGTTTGCTTTTCTTTGTCTCCTTTCGAATGACTGTATTATTTTCATATGAAATGCCAACAAATATATCGAAAATGTATTCACAATGGAGAATATTTCATTGAACTAGTTTTTGAATTTATCATGGTTTCTTCCAGAAAATGAGTATTCACTGACTGCTTTCATCTCCGAAAGTTTAACTTGCCGCCAGATTTTTCGGACATAAACGAATACATTGTTGAATTTTTGAAGTATTGTAGATTTTAAATCAGATCAATATATCTGCTAACTCATCTAGCTAGTTCATAAGTATTTATTATTCTATTCATTCATGATAGCATAATTATTAGATAATGCAATTTTTCGTTTCGAAAAGAACTATTTCTCAATAATAAATCTTTCAAAACTCAACAGAAGCTTCCTTGTATCAGATATAATTATATATTTTTATGTCATAGCCTTCGATTTTCCATAGCAACTAGGTTACTAAATTGATGAACTTTTGTGAAAGCTTATGTTGTAAAATGAAATCTTGATTTTTTTCAGTTATAATACGGTTAAAAAAATATTGTTCCTATCTGAAGCGAAAATTATCCACCCCGAACCCGATTGCTTGACCAAACCTCGCTTCGTATCGTTCAAGAACCGGCAATCTCATGCGGATAAGAACAACTTTCCACTCCAGATAGGAAAATATCTATTTTCACTATAACTAAGCGGACACGACAGTTCACAACCGAAATTTCTTTTATATTCAGATCACAGAAAATTGATTCTACATGAAAATTCAAACTACGTACAAATCAGTAGATTTTCTTGAATAGTCATTTCAGAGTTCAATATTTCCACTGATTTTCAACTGCTCTCTTAAGTAAGTCTACACTATCTCGTTAAGGACTTGTTATAAGTGGTATTTGAGTTCATCGGTTCATCTCCATTAGCAATAGTTCAACACTTTCATGAATTTAGCAAACTTCTAAAATGGCTTAGAGCTACTGAATTCGGTAATGAGATTTTGAAACTTGGCACGAGTTAATGAAGATGTTTGGTTTTAATCTTCCATGTGGAGAAAGGCGATGTTGTCAGTAAGCGTGGGGTGATCGTCAACTATAAAATTGAATTCACTCTCTGAAATCCATTCTCATTGTTTGGAAATATAATAGCCCTCGTGGATTTCTAGGCCTCCAACTGAAATGATCCCTTTCACCATATGAAAAATCGTGCAAAATATGACTTATTTAGTTAATATCAATGACATCGCTATCAGGAAACATTTTCACAAAGTGTTTATATTAATCAGAATGTCAGCTAAATAAAAAATTTAGGCTGATTTGTAATGGAATTCCTAGAGATCTGATTGTTCAAAATACGAATGCTTTCACGTCCCTATGTCGCTTGTTCCATTTTTCATCCATTAGTAGTTTGTGTCCTCAAATGCCATTGATTCGAACGAAAAAGTTATGTTCAAATGATTATTTTTGCATTATGGAAAAGGGAACTGAAGCGAAAGTAGATAGGTAACAAGAGTTCTGGCTCGAATTTCGTGATTTCACCCACTCATTTCGTGATTGAATTCGAAGGTCATTCTGCAATTTTTGATATCTTTTTCAAATCTTTTAGTTTGTCAGAATCAGATTCTTTCAGGAAATAATCAAGTAAAATTAAAAGATTTGGGTCAGAACTGTTATTGACTATTTACTGTTCTGACCTTTTTGATGTTTGAAATAAAATGGATTTGTTTTCTTCCAACGACATTAACATCATAGAACATTTTCGACATCATGGATATCTATTATTATTATAAATTTTTATAATTTTGAAACTTGGCACCAGTTAATGGAGATGTTTGGTGTCAATCTTCCATATGGAGAAAAGCTATGCAGTCAGTAGGTAAACGTGCCGTGATCGTCATTTATAATATTAAATTCACACTTTAAATCCATTTCCATTATTTAGAAATATGTGATACTTTTTTCTATGCTTCAACATTGATTTTGAGCGCGAAAAAGTCACTTTGCAAACGTGTTGTGAGCCATGTTTTAACCTCGAGAGTCTCATTTTATATACAGTAAAAAACTTGAAATATTAAAATCAATTTTGAAACATTTAATTATTCCCGAATAAAACAGATACGAAAATAGACAAAAAAATGAAAGCTGACATGAAAACCTGAAGAAATATTGAATTAGCTGTTCGTGATTATTATGACGAAGGAATAGTTGTTCACTTATCGTGAATTAGTTATTTCAATATGAATTGAATTTAAAAGCTTATCACTCTCTACTTTATCATTCAAAATGCTGTAAATTATTCTTCGTGCTGTTCCCAAATTGACGAATACTATAAAACATATTCTTTATATAAAATACGTTCGATTTTTGAGGAAACTGTCAATGAAGTATTCCAAAATTTGATAACCGAACAGTACTTGTGTAAATAAATTGGGCAAATAGCACAAAAAAAAATAGTTTGACTCCGAAGAGCGTTACAAAAGTTATTGTCTCCCACCAATGAACACAATATATTAGATCACTAGGAAATATGCAGAAATCATATTCCCTTTGAATTCTGAAATTCGAACCGAAACCAAAATCAATAGTCATTCTTCGCGGGTAGTGAATTCGTATCATAAATTCAAATCAATCACATAAATATCACTAATGGACCAATTCATGAAATTCATCCGATGGTGAATAAGTGAATTATTCAACTCTGGAATGCCATACATTATACTCCATTGTGGTACAAATACGATTGCAATGTGAAAACAAATAAAAGCTGAATTTCATCTGAGTTTTCGGTTAAATTGAATACATACTGCGAGGTTTTATGGTGTCGCTCGTTTATACGAGGGCGAATCAAATATAAACGAGACTTTTCGGTTTTCAGGTACAAAAGTGGAGAGAGAACGTTCCTGATTCTTTGTGGTTGGGTAGGTTTGTCAGGAATAGGGGAAGTACGTGGACCTTCACCAAAATGCGCTCCATCACATGTTCTAAAGGGATTCAAGAAATTTTAAAAAGGTATCAAAAATTATAGAATAGACTTTGAAATTTATTAAGGAAATTAGCGGGCAAAATCAGGAAATTTAATCCAAAACTCTTGTTGCTTATCTACTCTGACGAAAGGAATTGATTTGATTAGTTTTAACGACATAAACGTCAAAAAGATTACCACGAAGAGTTTGAATTATTTGAACTTTCTGCTCAATAGGGAATTCTCACTGACATTCCCAGTTAAACTTATTCAATGAAAAATTTGAATTTAATTTGTAGTCATTCTTTAACTTTCGAATATGAACAGTAGCACGAAAGGTTATGACTTCACATCAGGGGCTTATTGCACCAAATACTTTGCCACTTTTCATTTTGCACTTTTCACTTTTCAAATGGATAATGTTGCACGAAACGCATTCATAATTGAAAAGTGTAATGTGAAAATGCAGGTGCAAAATGAAAAACACGTCGCAGAACTCAAATCTCGGGAGAAATGTTGTGCAACATAATTAATTTACACTTTTGAAATTTGTCAGAATGCTAAGTGCAAAGTGAAAAGTTGAAAAGTATTTTGGTGCAATATGCCCCAAGTCTCTTATGGATTTGTTTCTACATGTAACATAAAGTGAAGTTTGTGAGATATAATATAGCATTTTGACATATTATGGTGGTATTGCAATGAGTTAACAAATACGCCTAGGTAGGTTCGTTCAAATCTTTAAAATTTAAAGTTTTGATTTTATTAGTTTCGGAAACTATTGTGTTGTGAAAATTAAGAGTAGGTTGAAAATTTGATGTATTAAAGTTGAATTCATAAACGAATTGGAAAGCCAGTAGCTTCCGAGAATTAGGTACGCTCACTCAGTATGACTTCAAGTCAGGGCCTTTTTCAATTCATATTTTCATCTCCAAATTTTATAGCTGAAATGTTTTTAGTTTTACTAATAAAATGTCTGATCAAAATCACTTAGAATTATGCTATCGGCACATAAAGGGTTTTCCAATAAGAGGTGTTATTTTGATATTCGAAGAAGATTGCCATTTTTCAATATAAATGAGAAGAAGCTATGCCGTTAATAGTGAAAAATAACACCAGGCAAATGACCACCACGATAACGCTTACAGGACCATATCCTTTCAATGAAAATTTCTATAACCAAATCTCAAAGTGGCTACCCTATGTGTTGGATAGCCTCGCGAATTCCATCTTTGAGGTCTTGAATCGATGCTGGGCAATTAGCGTAGACCTTCTCTTTCACGTGGCCCCAAAGGAAGAAGTCGCAAGGTGTTGAATCACAAGATCTCGGTGGCCAATTGTGATCACCTCTTCGAGAGATAACACGGTCCGGAAATTTTTCCCGCAAAAGATTGTTCTTGATGATAGGCCGGCTTGAGTTCTTGTGTTAATCGAACTTTATAAGCCTTAAGACCCAAATCTTTATGCAAAATACGGTGTAATGACGTTTGTGGAATGTCTAATTCCAAAGAACAACGGAAGTGGACAAACTGGGTTTTCTTCAACACTTTCGGCTACAGCAGCAATATTCTCTGCTGTTCTTGAGCAACGTGCACGGGTTTTATTCTCCACATCACTAACTTGTCCCAACTCCTCGAATTTCTTCATTACGGCTTGACAAGGTGCTTCACGACGATCCAGAAATGTTCGAGTTTTACGAACCGTTTCTGCCTTATTTTCACCATTTTTATAATGAGTTTCAATAATTTCAATGCGTTCTCGAAGCATGTATCGTTATATTTTTATTAATGGCGTAGTTTCTTTTTGTAAAATGTAAAAAAATGAAAGCTTCAAACGTGACATTTACCGAAATAGCTATTCAAAATAACACCTCTTATTGGAAAACTCTTCACCACGAATCATCGAATGACTTCTAACGCTGAACTAAACTAATATTCTGAAACCGTTTTCAGACAGAAATTGTGATGAGCAATAGTGTCGAAACCAGATATCCTATGCATCTTGTATATACTTTCTCTCTTCTGTAACCGAACACGTATCTAACATTATCGGTCTCTACACAGGGGTCTTTTGTGTCTGGAAATCATTTCCACCACCCTTAGGTCGGTCAAATATCCGCAAGATATTCAGCTCACACATCGCTGACTAACGCCAATATCGAAAATCTTGTGGATCCTTTGTCGACGTATTAACGGGCATTTCCTCGCCCTTCGATATTCAATTCGGTTGTTGTATGAAAAACCGTATACCACTTTTTTTCAGATATTTTACGACTTCAAAGCAGATTTCGCTGTCAGACCGAAGCCTTGCTGCGGTATTGGGAATCTAGATCTTCAGTATGGGAAAAAAGATGTTGAGGTGGACGAACGGGTTTTCCATTTTGAAGAGGAATTTATTTAGAATCATACAGGGTCTCTACTCTACACTACAATACAGGAGATTCATTTTGTCTGGTCAAATTTAAATGAAGGAATAATGTTGCAAAAACTAACAACTAAGCTGAAATTGGTATTCTCAGTCAGGGGCAGTCTCAAATTACTCGTTTGGACACACTAATGGGGAATCTGGACAAAGTAACTTTTTACAACAGGATATTCAAGTGGGTTGAAATTTCATTATGGTCAATGATGATTTATGCAAAGGATTTCCAAATTTTCGTTGAGTTCTCTCAAAACATTCAAGAAAAAAAAATCTGTGGTTCTGATTATGCAATGCTTTTAAATTTTTGCATGAACATTCAGTATATCAGTATGATTTGGCTGGTTAACTCATTCTAAAAATTTCGAGTCTCTAGGACAATCACTTCGACAGTTATTGTGCTAACGGCGGGACGGATGGCCCCCCGGACAGAATTGAATTTGACCACGAATTCGTATTCAGAGAGTCTAGCCCAGTGATTCCCAAAGTGGGCGCTACCGCCCCCTAGTGGGCGCTGTGGCGTTCCAGGGGGGCGGTGGAGGCCACGGGTGCTTTTGGGATGTAGGGAAGCGATGAGTAACTGTAAGTTTTTATATTCATGTAAGAATTTTCAGAGAAACCCCTTGAAGTTCAGAAAACTGACGATTCGCTGATATTTTGGAAATGAACATACCTGACTGGATTTTGGATCCTTTTTCGAATGCAGACACAGCAGAATCTCCAAAAATACAAAAAGGAGTTATAACGAATGATGAATTGAAATTTAAATCATAAGCGGCTATCAACAATTCTAGCTGCAAAAGGAGATTCTCAGGGCTTATCCTGAAATATGAGCTGTAATTCAGAAGTTCCTTATTACATTCCTGTTATCGTATTTAGTGGAACGCGGATTCAGTGCAGTTAACAATTTATTGACAAAAAAAACCGTTTGGTAGTAGTTAATCGCGGTGATTTAAGAATGCTCATGACAAAAATGGAACCAAATATTAGAGAATTGGAAGCATACCACCAGGTTCCAGGTTCATCCTTCTCATTGAGATTTTTTTTTCATTTGTTTTTGTATCAACTTTTTCTTCAATAAATAGTATCACAACTTCAAATTCCAATGCTTCTGATTCACATCTTTCTTCACTATATTAAATAAAAAGGTAGAAATAATAGGCAAGCCGTACGTCAAAGGAATTTGAAACAAGAAACATGTTCTCAAGTTCATAAGTGTTGTTTGGACAAATGTGTGACGTATTGAAACCTGCGATCGAGTATACTTAGTTGCAGGTTTCTATACCTAGTAGTGAGAGAAATTGAAACATGAAACAAGAAATATAACAGAAAATATTTCATGTTGCAGGTTTCAATACGATTTGTTTTTCTCCTTCATGTCACTTGAAGAGCATTTGCCTTCGAATTCGCATTCAAAACACTGATGAAATGAAAGTTATTTGTTTCTTGATTCACCTTTCCTTGATGGTGGCTTACCTAAAAGCTCGATATTTATATTAAGGGGGGCGCTGAGCAATGTTTTTTATTGAAAGGGGGCGGTGGATCAAACTAGTTTGGGAACCACTGGTCTAGCCCTATCGTTTGAGAGCAGACATTTCGGCGAAACGATATAGCACTATTTTAAGTAGAACGACCGCTGAAAATTCTCTCACTCAGGGTGTGATCGAAATATCTTGGCTTACTTCGTTGCAAGACCCTAAAGTTCAAGAATTAATTATTCGACAGTCAGTAATGCCTATCACAGAGGAATTATTTCAGAGTGATATTAGGAGTTCACAAACTGTAATACATATTTTTCAATGGTCGCTATGGTAACTCCAACATTCTCATAATTTTACAGTGAATCCAATAGTAGAAAAAAGCATACCTACAAATATTTTCTCGTGTAAAATCATCATATTATTTCGAATTACCTTAAAAAATGTAATAACGGATTTCGAATACGATCTCAAACAAGCGAGTTTTTCGAATATCAGTATAATTGGAAATGATACTTTCTCAATTTTTATTCATATCACAAAATCTATGAAGGACTCACTGTATCTGTTTTCATATTCCAATCAGCCAGGAGAACACGTGTTATCAGTTTTCTTCTAACACCCATAGTTCTCGAGATACCTCCAGAAGACAGCGATTTCTGCCCAGCATATACACCAAGAGCGTTTACTTAATCATCGACCATTTAGCATGTACGCAAGAAAGATAATAATTTTTATTCTTAAATGCTGCATTCGGTCAGGCAGAGCAAGTATATTATTTTGAAAATTCTTGATTTATAATTTGAATCCGATGTGTAATAGTACACAAAAATGAATACGTTTCGCATTCCACATTTATACATTTCATCATCCACTTCACTTGTAAGAAAGGAATTTGAGAATTAGTTCTACAATTCTTCGGATGAGTTCACAATGATAGATGCAACGTCGACAGAATCAAAACATTATCATAATTTATTTTTATTTTTATTTCGTGTTTTTCAAATAAATTTCAGTATTTGTTGCATTTTTCAATCCACCATATCGAAATGATAACTTTTTTAAAATGCAATAGGTGAAGTCTATAATCTGGTGTAATCTTTAGCCAATTTGAAGGAGTGTAAATTATGGCTTCCGCCTCTGAAAAACTCTAATAGAAACAATGAAGAAACTCAACTTTCGAAATGAGAGTTCAAAGAGAGGATAATCACATTTAATGTGTTTTGCTACCTATCAGCTAGTATAGTGTAAAGTTGGATTCAAAATATTATCTTTCCGAAGTTAAACCGACCATGAGGGATTAAACATGAATTATAGATTATAATTTCGATGTGCGGTTGAATCGTGGTTGGGCTGTGTGGCCAACAATAATGTTTTATGTCTGCTATAGTGGTTGAAACTGGTAAGTGGTTTATCCGGATTCCCTCATTTATGAATGGTTCAATGTCATCATAAATACATATTAATTTTCCATAAATTAGGATTATCCATAGAAGAAAATAAGGAAGGACATTGAAAGATATCGATTTACTTATTATTCCAATACCTATATAGAATGTCTTCCTTAATTTGAGGTACATACGAAGTGTTAAGAATTTCGTCAATTAGAAGGTTCAAGTATATAACTTCATGAAGTGGTTATTGAAATTTTAATATTCCGTCCTCATGTATCATGTGAACAGTACAAAAGCTCTGCCTTTCCACCAAAAACCAGATCTTTAGTAAGTCTTTTATTCGTTCTATCCAAAGTTGTCGTGCAATTTTTACTTTTCAACACAGCACTGAAATTTGTGCAAGTTTTAATTTTTAACTGATGAGGAATTTGTAACAATCCAGTGAGATAATAGCAAAAAAGATGCTATCTCACAAAAGATATAGAAATATCATATTCTTTTCAAAAATCATCCTATACAGAATGATTCATTAAAAGGAGCTACCGGTAGAGTATCTCGAAATCTGTTTATCCTGTAACTTGAAAAAGTTTATATGATTTTATCGTTAATGAAAACTGAAAATATTTTTATCCAATCCTATAGAGTAATATGTCAATTATTAAACTAATTTCTATGTGTAATAGTAGCTATAACACAACCGTAAATATGTCTATGAACCGAAAAGCGAGTGTTATAATAATACCCGCTAATGAAAATACCTAGAAAAATGAAATTGCTCACAAAAAAATGAATAAAAGTAGGATCGATCCGGAAATCTATTTCAGCCATCAAGATAACGTTCTAGTTATTCATTCCAGATTTATTTTTGGAAAACGTAAATTTTTGAAGTTGCGAAAGTACTTGATTTGATTAGTTAGAGACGCTGATTTGATTCCCGACCACAGAGTACAGAGGTTTGACGGTTGGACGAAATGTTGTCAACGCTTTTGACAACTGTTCAAAATTGTTTAAATGCAGATTAATTCGAATTTTACTAAGAAGTCGTGGATAAAGTATAGTATTCAATTCGCGGTAATGCTCAAAACACACTTGATGAATTACACCACTCGCCTAAGCCCCATTTCGCACCAAGCCAGTCCAGTCCAGTCGAGTCAAGTCACTTTAGGATTGGAACTATTAACTTCGTTTAAAATCGTTTAAAACAAATGGAATGTGAAATCTAGGGCCTAGTATGAACTAGATTTCACATTCCATTTGTTTTAAACGATTTTAAACGAAGTTAATAGTTCCAATCCTGAAGTGATTTGACTCGACTGGACTGGACTGGCTTGGTGCGAAATGGGGCTAACGGCTCGTGGTGCAAAATTCATCTGCGTGTGTTTTGACCTGCATTACCGCTCATCGAATAATATACTATTATGTTCGTAGTTCTCAACTAGAATAGCAATCTATCACTCGTTTTAAATTCGATTGTAGCTTTTACGAAATATTTCCAACGAACAATGATAAAGAATAAAAGATTCACAAACTTCTATTTCATTTCAAAAACTTTTGTTTCAGTAATTTCTCAATGTGTTAGTGTTGGGATGGATAAAGTTCTTTATGCGTGAATCGATTGTGTCACCATTCAGTTTGTTTTCAAGATTCTCTATGCATTTCGTCTAAGAGTTTTAAACGCACTATAATTTTCACCAACTGAGAACAATTCAAGCAGTATTACCTGCTATTCATTTAAATTTGTCATTCTGTAGGTTTGAAAAAACGAGAGATTGAATAAATATATCAGACTGCGATTTGGACGAGTTAATAGATAAAGCTTTTCAACAGTTGCTAAGAATTATAGGGTTGAAGTTGAAATTCTTCAATGGAAATTATGAATGGGCTGAAATAACCGTATCAGCCTGTATGGAAACACTTAGTATATTGTTGTCATATGATTTAAAAATCTGCTTTTAATTGACTTAAGATTGAACGGAATTGCGATGAAATCGGTTTTTGTATACGAAAGTTAGAGAGATTTATGCTGAAAAAGAGAGTGTATTCATTTCACCACTGAAAAATAGGAAATATGGAGAAATTACTGAAATGCAAGCTGTTGAGAAGAAAAAGTAGTTTTTCATTTATTTATTGCCTATAATTGTTAATTGTAGAGTATTGATAAAAAAATGAAACAATATTTCTGAAATGATTGCGTACTTTATAGTGGAGAACTCCAGACTAGAAATTATAAATTATCTTTAGTTATATACTCTTATTAAGCTGGCTCCATTCCAATTTTTTTCCTGTATACATATTATGGTATCATCGGATTCCGAGATACGGCCGGTGGCCACTATCAATGATTACCCTGTATATGAAAGTAATATTCTAATGGGATTTTTAAACCCCCTATCAGCATTAAGTTTGAGGTCCTATAATTCCAGTGAGCCGTTGTCCCTCACACCAGCTACACCTTGTATACAGTTTTTTTAAGTGTTTCATTAGAAGTTGTCGAACAAGAAACTCAAATTATAAAATACTTTCAAGCAGTATCTACTTCCGGTTCTACGGAAACGAATGTGAATTTTCAAATGTAACCTATATTTTAAATATTCGAATTCTGTACTGATTTGATGCATTATATGCGCAACCATTTCAAGCGGTTGTTGGGTTATGGCCTGATAGTCCAATTTTTTTAAAGAAAGATCGTCACAAATTCATGTGCCTGAAAAAGGGCTTCAAAGTGATCCTCAATTGAACTAAGAGATCTCATTTTTTTCTCGAATGGTAACCTCATAATTTCGTAATTCCAATCGATTGCTCGTCAAAAATTAGTTAGAGTGAACCAAATATCTCATGTCTTTAATCTCAGTAGTTTAACCGTTATCGAATAAAATTCGAATTTAAACCCTTGAAGAAATCACCCTATATACCAACTCCAAACAAACCATAAATAACTGCTGAAATAGTATTCTTCAGCAAGACTTAATTTCCGCGTTGCAGATATTTTATCACCCCTCTAATACCCTAACATTCATTAATTTCTCTGGTGTAATCTCTTGTAAACCACCATAGAATTTTTTCCTATTATTTAAATCTATATTTTCTTTGGCATCCCCTCGAGTCCTGTCCTCATTCGCTGGGATGCAAAGACTTTCTCACGTTTTGTTTACGCAGATTTCCTGCACCTCGAAAATTCACGTTGGGAAATTTTTTCCTTATTTCCGCTGGGTATAATGCAGCGGCGAATCCAATCCACCCTTTTCTAATCTCTTTAATTATTAATTTCTTTCATAATCATGTTGATTTAAATAATGAATTCTTCCCTGTTCTTCCGTTCTCGTTGTTTCGGAATGCGAGCTTATCAAGTAATTAATTTTCTAATTTTCTTGTGCCATTTTTGAGGATATTCACATCATCTACATCCCGTATTATCCATTTTATAGTTATGTGTACCGAATTTTTTATTCTTTCGTTTACACTACTTTCTGGCTTTACAATTCACCAACGGAAAATTGGGATGAACAGGCAAAGGAAGGTCAAATTGGATTAATTATAATTATTTCATAATTGTGGATTAGGTTCACATTCCATGGCGACCTTGAGGTTAATTATGCCTAGATTTATTGCGACTAGAGAAAATTCTAAAGTATTCATTCCACAGTATTATTTTTTCACAATATCAATCGATTTTTAAATTGATAAGCTTTCACGTTGTAGGAGTACAATATATTATATATTACATCATATGACAATGTTTGATTGGATTGCCATATCGAATAAAACTTTTCAGGATCCGATCTTATTGTAGAAATATTCGTTGTATATGAAAATGTTATGAATTCTGTTTCACGTCAATTTGATGAAATCGTGGAAATTTGAATGAGAAACAAAGGATAATAAATTGAATAAATGTGAGAATAACATTAAAGTATTAGGAGATCACACTTGAATATATAAGTATTTGAAATTGTATCGCTGATAGATACAAATCAGAATTTATTCATCGAATATATAAAGATTTGTGACAACAAAGTGCTAACTTATTTATGAGATAGATAATGGCCATATCAAAGTTTCTAGGTATTCATCTGGACAATTCTTTGAGGTGGAATTTGCATATTGATGCTGTGTGTAAAAGTTTCCTTCAGAAGACATTTTTTGGTCGGGTCGCATTGCAAGGCATTCTGCGACAGAAGATTTCTCCACCTCTACACCCGTCAGTTTCCGTTCAGCCAATTATCATCGAATTATGCTTTCCTTAGTGACAATGTCCTGTTAGAAAGCCAATGACGAGGCGTATCTTATTTTTGCTGAGATTCGAATACTTTTGGACCTTCTAGATTTAAAGTTTTGAAGGAACTTCTCAAAATCAGCAATTCCCGAAAGACTCCTCCAGAATGATTTTTTTTCAATTCATTCCTTTTTTAAAACCTTTTTTATACAGGAGCATTTGCCTACACCATAGAAGAACTCTGGGCCAGTAAGTGGAGTTTGTGCTCTCTTTCTGGATAGTGTGTCAGCCTATTAATTTCCTTTGATTCTTGGGTAACCAGACCCAGACTTCAGAGACCTTGTCGTTCTTGCCTATTTCATTGAGTTCTTTCGGAACTCCCATTTAGCTTAAAGCCGATGACATAGGAATTCAGTGCTTCCAGGTTTTCGTCGAATAGTAGCCTAACGATAGTGAACACTACGCACACGTACTTTTCGGCAGTATATCCTTTGAAGGTTTTGGGAAGTACATTACTTTTCCTATTCTTCCTTCTATAATAGCTTCGAGTTAAAGTTCTTCTGAATGCTCACTTTTTCGATCATAACGTCACTAGGTAAAAAGCTGCCTTTTCAGATTTTCAATTAATTTATTGCTGAACTAAATTGCACATTTAACAAGCTTATTTTGAAGTGAGGAGTTGGTAATTTGAAAACATGCAAAATAATAAGAAATTATAACTCATTTACAATCAATCGATAACTGTATTTTGCGGGATAAGGACAAACTCTCATATGATCTTAAAGTATATTAAGCGACGTTTCGCAAACTCTCGTTTGCTTCATTAGGCCTAAAAGTATTATACAAATAACATACAAAATAGTTACAGTAAAATATAAAGTGAATACCTCTATACTATAAACAAGAGATTTAGATGTAAAATTTAAATACGACGGCGTCAATCATATTTTCTACGTCGAATCACAAACAACTGCTTAAAAGACTCAAAATTTAGTTGAATTTTTCGGAAAATTCTAGGATATTTATACTGAATACACATTACATTAATCACAGGAAAACATAACCGGAAAACAAAAAATAAACAAAAACAGTAAAAAAATATCAAGGTTGTCAAACACAAAACACAGAATTATCTTCATTTTCTGTCAATAAAATACCTAAAGAAAATGAAGATAATTCTGTGTTTTGTTCTTGCGTCGACGCAACGTAGGTGTGGCCTGCAATTATGGTCTGTTGTGATAACGCAGCGTAACGCAACGGACGACTGGAACCTTACTTTGAGTCTACCTGTTAGAGCGGACCACTACTTGAAGAAGACTGTTGAATTTTGCGAGATATCGAGAGACAATCTTCGGGGTAGGTTTAATTCAATAGAAGAGTTCATTTCATAATAAAAATGTTCTCTCAATATGAAAAACGCCTAACAACTCATTACTCCACGTCAAATCTTCCTCAAAATTTCATAGAAACGTTCGCTCTCTACTAGTACAATATCAAAACAACCCGAATAAGTTCCTCAGCAACGATTCATATATTCTCCAACAAATAAAATTTTCTCCGAGAACTCTCAACCTACGTCGGACTACCCTCAGTTCCATTAACTCCTTCGGGAAATCGCACAAAATCCGAAACTACATCTACCGAAATTCCGTATGCATAAAGCCTCTACTCACTTTGCGAACAGTCAGGCTCATAGGAACCATTCTTATGGAAGGCGGCCGCTCTATATGTATTCTCTTTGATATGCATCGCTGAAATCTGAAATCCTCCACTTGACACGTAAAGACGCCGTCGTCCAGGGCGTCGGCCTCCGTCACCCCCAGCAGCGCCGTGTACTGGTCGTCCACATGCGGGTCCTTGATGATGCGGTTCCATTTTCGACTGTAACGGGAGAAAACAGAATTAGAGAATGGTGGTTGTTCACCCGTCTGAATCTTTGAGTCTTGAACTTGGGGGTAAGGATTGGTTTAGCGGATTTATGAACTAGTATTGGCAAGAGATAATACGCGGTGGTATTAATTAAATGATTTAGTCAAGGTTTTCATGTATTCTTGGAAGAATAGAGAGGGAAAGTTTGTTTTGGAGAAGAGATCATATGCAATAATTGATGGTTTAATAAATTATAAACATTACATACAGAAAACCTCAGATAATAAAGAAGACTTTCAGATTACGTAAAAATTAACTTGAATTTATTCAACCTAGATAGCTTTCTATTCATCAACATTAAACGGTATAACCATTCAACTTATGAAAAAATATACAATTAAAACTGCAAAATAAAGAAATTTCAACTAAGGAACGGTTGTACAGTCCGAGTTTAAGCCGAGTTCAAAACTGAGCCCTACTCAAACCAGAAATATCTGTTGTACAGTTCGAATTCAAGCCTGAGCTTCGCTCAAACCGACCCTAAAGTAAGTACGGAAATCGGGCGCTCAAGCCTGGTTCAGCTGAAATGTCACTTCAAATGATAAATTATAGGTTATTTGTATGTCAAATTGTTGAAAATTCAAACCGTCCGCTTTCGCTTACTAATATTTATTGTTTTCGTGCATTAAATTTTTTTTAGTCAAGATAACAGATTTTTGTTAATCAAATTGAAGGACATGGATTTTCAAGTCGGCCATAATTGCTGAATTGACCGATGATGAAGATTTTGCGGAAGAAGGTAATTTTGCAATGAATTGCAATGAAGGCCAAAGAAATATAGAGAGAAAATAAATCATTTGAGGTAAGCAATGAAACTTAATTTCATTTCTATTATTTTCTGTTTTTCATTTTCTTTCTCACTACTATATTTTTTTACTGAATTAATTAAAATGTTTTTTTCGTTACACGTGATATTAGCACTACACTTTACGCCCGACATGATTCTCGACTCTTTTAATAAATATATATACAGTAATATATAGTGTATAGTAGATAGTAGTAGATATATAGTTTCATAGACTATATATAGTCTATGAAACTTTGCTCTCTTGTCATAGAAGAATCTTCATTATTCTTGTTTTTCTTACTCTTCTTTCCATTTGTGCAAAATTTGTCGTAATTCGTATCGAAAACGCATGTCTCAAAAGAAGCGACGTTGCCATTTTCTGAAGAATTGTAATGAATGTGGGAAAACTCAATTGAGCTCGGCTCAAACATAACCTGTACAACGGTATGACGTATCTGAACTTGGTTCAATCGTGAGCCGAGCTCAGTTGAGCTTCGATTTGAGTTGGCACTGTACAAAGAGACCCAATTCAATCTCGAAATGATTGAAAAATTTCAATAAACTTATGTCAAAATCATATAAAACTTTGTATTCCATTCTCGTTTTCATTCACATTTCTCAATCACTCGTGGGTAAGCCAGGTTTTTCAAAAAATGGTGACCGCAACTCTAGAATTTGTAAAAAAACTGAAAAATATTTCGGGTTTGCTCGGTAGAATATTCGAAACGCCATCCGTATTCAAGATGAAGGGCGTTGAAGAAAAAAAACTAACATTATTACCGATACAATTCCGGAAAGAAGGGTTTTGTGGGCGAGAAGACACTCTGCGAATCCCAAAAAACTCTTTCCGGACTTGTTGCATACAATATTTTTTCGGCCACCGTGAAAAAACACTATCGAATTAATGAATTATTGCTATTTACGATTAAAAAGTCAGGCAAACTTTTGTGACAACTAATTTTATATGAACTGTCAGCCGTTATCAAAATCATAATTACTTACCGGCCTAGGCCTGGAAATGCTACTTTCTCAAAGAAAACGCGGCTGGAAAGTGCGTACTTCCCGCATGGTAGCCAAAAAAAATTGTATACATTTATACGATTTGTTCAAAACTTCTGGCAATCTTGTAATGAAATTTTATATGAATTTGTTTTAGAATCTGCTAGTTACACTGTTTGTACCAAGTTGTATTGAACACAAATTTTTGAATATTATATTCAATTCAAACTTCATAATTTTCAAATAGAAATAATCCGAAAACGGTATACAGTATCGAGTTTCACCAACCAAAAATTTTGCTCAAAAAATTTAATATTACAGAAATTACATTCGATACTACTTGTACGAATCATGTAACAAGAGCCCTCTACAAGATTTAGATATAAAACAAATTCATCAGCTTCCAATCCATTTTCGTATGAAATTTCATCAAAATGTTATCAGTTGTTTCGGAAGAATTTTAGAAAATGTGTAAAGTAATTCTGGGGACACCAGTGACCAACCACTTATTTTGAAATATCAATCTCTATGTTAATATTCATCGAATAAACCCTCATGGAATACAGAGAACTAATTATGTTTTGGTTATATCAGAGTGGTATTCATAAACGAACATGGATGATAACCGTAATTTGCATGGTAAATAATACAAGTGTGCTGGCTGATTTGTGCCACCTTTCTGAACCCCACTGCAGAACTATGTGGCAAATGATTGATTCTAAATATTGCACTTATACAGAATGTGTTAATTTCTAGAAAACTTATTTTTGAGTTTTCACTTCCAGTCTCTGAAACAGGAATACGAATATTCAAAAATTTTTAATAAAGATGAAATGCTCCTGCGTATACCCTTGGACTAATTTGTCAGGAGAAAATTGGTTTTGATTAAATTGTCGCCAAACAGTAAAACTTAAAAAGATGAAATGTATAACGTAACGTATCGGTGTCTATAAAGGACTTTTTCTTCAGACGAACTTGGAAAATCTTTCCAGAATCCTTCCGGATTAAATTTCAATCGATATCAAAATGTCATACAGTTTCATAATCCCCTGAACCTCTGAAGAGGTTATTCGACACTTTCGCCTTAACAATTATCGTCATTGTTATGTACTCATATTACCTAATAGTTTTTCCGTCGACTGCATTATTATGAGTTGGGTATAAATTTTTGAGAGGAATACATTTTCTTGTGGCATATACAGGTGTCCGGTAAACCTTGTACAATATTGAAACTGGTGATAGACCAGGTCATGACTGTTCAGAATATCAGAATTTCACCGCAGTCCAGAGTATTCCCTGCTGCGAGAACACGTCATTTATGTGGCTCGAAATTTGAGCACAGCCCAAACTGCGTTATAAAAATTTTATTGAATTTACCAGTGCTCTCCAAGGATTCCTTAATGGAATGTAAAACAAATATGAACCTTTCAAATTGCTTCAATGTTTGAGCTTAGAAATACCCCGAAATGAATTTATTTAACTGTTTTCAACTTTTGATGGCTTCGTTGAGAGGAAGCTGAAAGGGTTTTCAATATTCAGGGGTCCTGATGAAATGAGCAACGGA
Organism: Propylea japonica; assembly: GCA_013421045.1. NCBI lineage: Eukaryota > Metazoa > Arthropoda > Insecta > Coleoptera > Coccinellidae > Propylea > Propylea japonica. The sequence continues at coordinate 56,460,538 of CM024241.1, forward strand.
ATTCACATGAAAACGTAATATATGCTCACTGTTATTTTGTAAAAGGGAAAATATCGGAAATTTCAAATTTGAAGGCAGATGAACATAATCAAGAACGTGAAAACCTCCAGTTGCCAAAATTTAAGAATCAGTAGAAAATTGAGTCGGTATCGTGCAATATATTTATTTCAAGATAAAGAAAAATGACAAACAAAATAATTCTTTGCCTTTAAGGAGGCTAACCTAAGAAATTTTTGAAACATAGATAATTGAAAATGGTAATCATCGAAATGAATACAATCTTCAATTTATAGGCTCACAGAACCTTCTTCATGCGGACTGGGATGATTTATTCAAGATGTTGTCAATGAGGGAAGAAACAGACCGGTTTCGGCCTTATTAGGCCTCGTCAGTGTCCCATATCCCTCAGAGACAACATCCTATTGAAAAACTTCTACATTTAAGACAACTTGTAAGACTCTATCGAGTAGTATCTTACAGATGGTGACATCTAGTAGTGAGTAGTGTCAAAATGAGAAGTTCAATCATCACAGATCGCATGCTGAAAGCACTGATTACTTCCTCTTCACTCTTTGAGATGTTAGCAGTGGTCCTACATCAGGGCCTTCATGCAAGTTTCTCCGAGTGATGGAAACACCCAATTTTTGGCGGCTGTGAAGCCAAAATGATTTCAAGATAAAGAAAAAATGACAAACAAAAAATTCTTTGCCTTAAGGAGGCTAACCTAAGAAATTTTGAAACATAGATAAATTGAAAATGGTAATCATCGAAATGAATACAATCTTCAATTTATAGGCTCACAGAACCTTCTTCATGCGGACTGGGATGATTTATTCAAGATGTTGTCAATGAGGGAAGAAACAGACCGGTTTCGGCCTTATTAGGCCTCGTCAGTGTCCCATATCCCTCAGAGACAACATTCTATTGAAAAACTTCTACATTTAAGACAACTTGTAGACTCTATCGAGTAGTATCTTACAGATGGTGACATCTAGTAGTGAGTAGTGTCAAAATGAGAAGTTCAATCATCACAGATCGCATGCTGAAAGCACTGATTACTTCCTCTTCACTCTTTGAGATGTTAGCAGTGGTCCTACATCAGGGCCTTCATGCAAGTTTCTCCGAGTGATGGAAACACCCAATTTTTGGCGGCTGTGAAGCCAAAAGTGATTTCAAGATAAAGAAAAATGACAAACAAAAAAATTCTTTGCCTTTAAGGAGGCTAACCTAAGAAATTTTTGAAACATAGATAAATTGAAAATGGTAATCATCGAAATGAATACAATCTTCAATTTATAGGCTCACAGAACCTTCTTCATGCGGACTGGGATGATTTATTCAAGATGTTGTCAATGAAGGCCCTGATGTAGGACCACTGCTAACATCTCAAAGAGTGAAGAGGAAGTAATCAGTGCTTTCAGCATGCGATCTGTGATGATTGAACTTCTCATTTTGACACTACTCACTACTAGATGTCACCATCTGTAAGATACTACTCGATAGAGTCTTACAAGTTGTCTTAAATGTAGAAGTTTTTCAATAGGATGTTGTCTCTGGGGGATATGGGACACTGACGAGGCCTAATAAGGCCGAAACCGGTCTGTTTCTTCCCTCATTGACAACATCTTGAATAAATCATCCCAGTCCGCATGAAGAAGGTTCTGTGAGCCTATAAATTGAAGATTGTATTCATTTCGATGATTACCATTTTCAATTTATCTATGTTTCAAAAATTTCTTAGGTTAGCCTCCTTAAAGGCAAAGAATTTTTTTGTTTGTCATTTTTTCTTATCTTGAAATCACTTTTGGCTTCACAGCCGCCAAAAATTGGGTGTTTCCATCACTCGGAGAAACTTGCATGAAGGCCCTGATGTAGGACCACTGCTAACATCTCAAAGAGTGAAGAGGAAGTAATCAGTGCTTTCAGCATGCGATCTGTGATGATTGAACTTCTCATTTTGACACTACTCACTACTAGATGTCACCATCTGTAAGATACTACTCGATAGAGTCTTACAAGTTGTCTTAAATGTAGAAGTTTTTCAATAGGATGTTGTCTCTGAGGGATATGGGACACTGACGAGCCTAATAAGGCCGAAACCGGTCTGTTTCTTCCTCATTGACAACATCTTGAATAAATCATCCCAGTCCGCATGAAGAAGGTTCTGTGAGCCTATAAATTGAAGATTGTATTCATTTCGATGATTACCATTTTCAATTTATCTATGTTTCAAAAATTTCTTAGGTTAGCCTCCTAAAGGCAAAGAATTTTTTTGTTTGTCATTTTTCTTTATCTTGAAATCACTTTTGGCTTCACAGCCGCCAAAAATTGGGTGTTTCCATCACTCGGAGAAACTTGCATGAAGGCCCTGATGTAGGACCACTGCTAACATCTCAAAGAGTGAAGAGAAGTAATCAGTGCTTTCAGCATGCGATCTGTGATGATTGAACTTCTCATTTTGACACTACTCACTACTAGATGTCACCATCTGTAAGATACTACTCGATAGAGTCTTACAAGTTGTCTTAAATGTAGAAGTTTTTCAATAGGATGTTGTCTCTGAGGGATATGGGACACTGACGAGGCCTAATAAGGCCGAAACCGGTCTGTTTCTTCCCTCATTGACAACATCTTGAATAAATCATCCCAGTCCGCATGAAGAAGGTTCTGTGAGCCTATAAATTGAAGATTGTATTCATTTCGATGATTACCATTTTCAATTTATCTATGTTTCAAAAATATATTTATTATTCAACTATTACAAAATTGCGACAGTTTCGAGAACGGTTCTCCTCTCTTCAGGCTAAAAAACAATAAATATACAGACTACATCCAGTAACAAGGGAGGAGGCAACCTACCAACATGCAATGAAATCAAGAAAAATCACGACATCAGTGGTATATGGTATAACAGGAACAGATAGGACATAACTCTACTCTAACCTAAAAACGGTGTATAAGTCATATGTCCCATGGACGACCACAGAAAATCTCGCTAACAATAGTCACAGAAACCAACTACCTCTACTTCTTGCTAACAGTAGTCCAGAATAAACTACACTAAAAAATTTACAAATTACAGTTCGTGAACAAGTCAATGGATGTAAAGGATTACATTGGTGACTTTTTCCATAGCGTTTTGAGCGCCTTCGAGCATTAGCAAATCTCAACTTTGGTCTCGAAACGATACGAATACATCTGTAAATATCATATTTACAGATAATATCTTGATGGAAGCTCTTGGGTTTTTCAGGATTCGATTCTGATTCTAGTTTCTTGAGACATTATCGTTATTCATGGATTAATTGGAGGTAATGAGAACTGAAATAAGAAGAACCGTATCAGGCGAACTTACTAAAGATTGTGCGGTCATTTGTTGAGGGGAACCACACCGTAAATATTAACTTGTTGCACGCAGTCCATGAGATGAACTGAGTTGTAATTAGGCTTCAAAGCCTATGACATGGGGACCATTGAGTAGCCTCCTGAGGAATCCTTATATGGCTCTTTTTCCTAACAGGAAGTTGAGGGTTCTTCTTCACAACGCAAACATCACACCCCATAGCAATTTTTTATCTCGACCTTTTTTTCGCTGTGGAGATGTACGGGTTGCCAAAGCGTGTATCACATGGGGGACCATTGAGTAGCCTCCTGAGGAATCCTTATTGGCCCTTTTTCCTAACAGGAAGTTGAGGGTTCTTACAACGCAAACATCCACACCACATTAGCAATTTTTATCTCGACCTCTTTTCGCTGTAGAGATGTACGGGCTGCCAGCTGCACAACCACATAATATGTATAAGTTAACCACAGCCAAACTGACGGCCGAATATCTCTGCCGGGAAAGTATTTGAAAAAATGACCGTTTCGCATTTCCCCCATAGATGTCACTCTTGTCTAATTCAGACGCACGCAGTCAGTAAACCGTGCATTTTGGCTATGGTATAAACTTTATTGAATATTATATCAACTCAGATCAATCATCTGCAGTAGGGTGTCTGGGATGAACGCTTCTTCCTAAACGAGAGATTGTGAAGGCCTTACACGCAAACATCAACAACCACGGTATAAGAAGACTGTATAAAATTGTTTTTACTACTTGTTCACACATCTCATCTGCGAACCTCCTAGTGATGTAAGATCAAGAAGTAAGCACTGAAAAAAACTTCAGGACATTGCTAAGTAAAAGAGAAGAATAGGAACAGTAATACACTGACGCACAACCCAAAGAAAAAAATGTGATAGGGTACACAGATGGTTCCAAAACTCCAAGGGAGCTGGCACTGGAATATACGGGCCAAGTACCAATCTTAGCTATTGACCGATGTCTAGATATAAATCTAGAAAAAAACTATCAAAAGTGCAATATACCCATACACTCAGAGAGTCCGAGCTGCTATCAAAGCACTGAACTCCTATGTCATCGACTCAAGATGTTCTGGGAGTGCCGGAACCAACTCACTGAGGTAGGTAAGAAAAATAAGGTTTTTTATCTGAGTTCTCGGCCACTCGGGAATCACGCAAACGAAGAGGAAAATACATTTGCCAAAGAGGGCGGGATCCAAAAAATATCTGGATCTTGGTAATAAGCAATTACACCTTACTTTCACTGGCTTTCTCACAGGACACTGTCGCCTCAGAAAGCACCTGTTGAGGATGGGATTATCGGACACGGACGAGTGTAGGTTCTGTGGGAGGAGGAAGAAAACGCCAATTCACCTAGTCACGTAATGTTTTGGCATTGCGAGCCTAAGGAGAGAATGCCTTGGGCGAAAAACTTATAAGATGAGGAACTAGCCTCGTTGAGGCCTGGCAGATATAAAATTTCATCAGATCTCTCGAACTGGAAGGAGAGCTGTGAGAGGTGTGGCCAGAAAAGCTCTGTAAGCGGGACAAATAGACCTAGAAGTCGCAGTTGACTGTAACCCCCTTTTAACCCTAGATAACGGCACATTCGTAAAATTTACGATGGTCAATATTTGTCGTGATATTTCGTTTGCTTCGGGATACCGCAATGTGGTGAAACTCTCAGTATCTTCCTATTAGTTGCTAGCTAGGCTCTAGTGTAGAAAAAAATCGCGTTATTTTCAGTTGAAATTGCAGATTTTGGTCCAGTATTCGTCAATTTACGATAGTCCCGCATTTACGTCCGTTACTTTTCGCGCGTGTTTTTTTCTGGTTTTAAATTTATGAACATTAGTTTGTAATTAGGAGAAATGTAAGTTATTATTTACGTGTAACATTTGGAAGATATGTCGTTTCAGCAGAATGGCTTCAAAACGGCCATTATCTCAGGCAGAATGAGAACAAGAAATTCGAAAATTATGGAGGAAGATAAATAAAATGTAAATATATATAGTATGGCCTGCATCAACTCCTTTGTGTTTTATTCAACAAATACTTTGAGAGGGGAGGAAAACCTCTTTCACGATACAGTATATGATTGATTGGAGTCGTCGCTTTGCTGAGCCATGGATGAAACGAAGATTTTCGACTCCAACTTTGAGGCGAATATCCACCAAGATATTGGTCTAATTCTGAATTTTCAAAATGATTTATAAACTGCAATTACACAGCAAAAAAAACGCAAAACTTGTTTCTTTTGCCTAGTAAAAAAATAAGGATGACTACAACTTATTTTGGACAATGTGGACATCCGAATTGTGGGGAGCACCGCGGATACATTGGCAAAAAATGCAGTGATGATGGACAGGAATTCGAAATTTTCTATTATATTTTGGTTTTTCATTTTTCAATGTAAAATTTTCAGCACTTTTCGTGAGTTTTTCTCAAAAGATTTTCCGAAAATGAATGTTTTGTCGACCGTCGTAAATTCACGATAGTCCCGCAATGACGTGTGTTGAAACAAGTCCCCTTATTTAGGGTTAAACTAAACTACTAGACTGAGTATATCTGAGTTTTTGCGAAAGTAGTTTAGCACTTTATGATGAAATAAAATGAAAGCTGCTCTTGTAAGATTGCTTTCAGAATGAAATCTCTAGGTGTCTTGACACAAGTATTGTCAGAAGTCGCAAGGGTGAATTTCAAGAATGATCTTCTCATTAAATTTATCAGCCTTATTTTTACTCGCTTGTTATCTGAATTCATTCATTCATTAAATCTTCTGAGCGCTCGTTCTAATTGAACAAGACGAAAAGATTCATGGAGTTAGGCAGCGTTTATTTGGATCTATAAATGAATTCAAACTAACACCAGCAGTCAAACAGATATTTCAACTTCACGAAGTATAATTTATTCTACGTCCTTTCTCATAATATGTTACCCAGGTTAGCAAGTTTATTAAATTTCCTCAAAGTGAATTAAATCGAGTTTAACTACTCTCACCAGCAAAATAATACACTCAAAAAATCGATGAAGTTTGTTAATCCATAAATATGATATTTCAAGATCGATTAAACTGATCTTCATCAATTATAGGTAATTTCATTAGAAATAAATCAGCAGTTCCGAATTTCAGAAAAACTCAGCCTACGTCATTTTATACTGGGTAAAACAAACTTTGTTTTCTTAACCTAACTTTAGAACCACCCCTGGTGTGTTCCAGTTGTGTCACCGTGTGATTTCTCATTTCATCAGCAAGGGACATCTGTTAACAATTCATTTCCATTTATAGCAATAGCTCAATTTTTGTTGAAGATACAGGGTTTTCAAAGCAATATTAAATTCCCAAATTCCGCTATTGCTATAAGAGTTTTTTCACAGATTATACCTTAAATCATGAAACTAGAGAAGTTATAGGGCCACATATTATGGTTCCTTGTGCACAGTTTTGGAGCTGATTTCGTGGTAACGCATGATAATACCCTTGTTTCAACTCTAGGGATCACTCGGTCGACGAACGTATACGTTCGTGACTTTTTGAGCGTATATTTTTGGAAATTGAAATAATTATATAAGTCCTTCGTAATGAATGGGAACTTCCGTCGGAACGAGTAATAGACGATATGCTTGTGAATTAACTCAATTCGATCTATTGTTTCGATTTAATTTAATCATGAACGTATACGTTAATAATGAACGAGTGATTCCGAGAATTGCCACCAGGAGCGCGTAAGCTAGGATTGCCAGAGAGTATTTAGCAGCGGTTGACATCCAAGAATAAATTGGCCTGCTCTAAGCCCAGATTTAAACCCATTGGGCATTCGAATTCTCTTGGGGGGAAAATTCGATCTCGCGTACCAACTTCTGAAATTTGCAGCGGGTCAGTGACGCTCTAATTGATTCAAAACCTGATTTAGGGCATGCCAAAACGAATTGTATCGTTATCCGAGCCTAGGCGGAAACACGATATGTTTTTAAATAAGTTTTCAGTTTAATTTTCATAAGGTCGGAATTTTAGATTGAATTTGTTGAAGTACTGTTATATGTGTGTCTTGATGATAGAGAAATAAAACAGATTTTTTTTCACCCAGTATAAAATGACGCAAACCAAGATATATTGAATTGAAACTGCTGATTGATTTCTAATGAATTTACCTACTATTGGAATGAAAAATTCAATTAAATACGGACCAATAATAACATATTTATGAATTAACAAACTATATCGATGTTTGAGTGGATCGATTATTTTGCTGTTGAGAGTATAAAACCTTCTGAGTAATACGTTCGTCCCCGAAAAATTTTAAACCAACATTTTTTTCTTGAAGCGCTCTGCAGGCTTTGAGCAATAAACAAATATTTTATCAGACGATTGAGCACAAAGCCGCCTGTAACAATATAATACCGCCGAAAGTGAAAGCTGGAGGGGGCCGAAGACCGAGAATTTGGAGGAACTGCCTTTGAAATATTGTTCTTTGTTGATGGTGTCTTGATTTGACAGCTTCGCGAGTTAGGCCTAATTAAGGGATTGTCGTTCCAACCCCCCAAGTTCATTAGCTTTTTAAGGCAAGGAGATACATTACTTTGTCTCCACAGTGGAGAATATGGAAGGAAGGGGACAGAATGACGAAGTTGATGCTCAGCTTTCGGTTTACTGAATCTGAAGATGTTTAGAGCAGCAGTAACTTAATTTTTCAGATTTTATATTCTATATGTTTGATTCAGTTACCCCCAGCCGTTCTCCGATTCACTTGAAATTCAGGTTCTCTCGAATGAAATTTCTGCAATACGCTTCAATTCAATAACTAGTGGTTTATTTTCTATAAGAAGCATCATCCAATTTTTCTCTTGTGATTATTACCATTGGAACTCTGTTGTTTTCATACACGTTTGAACGAGTATATGCCAAAATGAACTGACAAAAAATAATCAGCGTCATCCAGAGGCTAGATCTGATCGTGTGAATATGGAAGGAAAAAGCACACCATTTGACATTTAATTCGAATTAAATGTCTCAAACATACACTAAATACAATTCCCAAGCAAATGGATATTTAGTTTTGTCCACTGAACAACAGACCTGAAAATATCGACGAGACCATTTCAAAGAAAAAATTCGGAGGCTTTTGAGATATCATTCGATCTTATAACTACCTTCTCTTGAGGTTTGTAGCGCCCAATCATAAAGGTCTGCGTTTGCAAGCACCCAGTGTACATTAAATATTATTCTCCAACAAACATGAGTAAACATATGTTATGCATAATGTAACGTGGTTTTTCTCGGCGAAACTTACCTCGAGCGCCAGCTATTCTTTTTTCTAATAAGGGAGAATAGCAAACCTACCAGGGCAGCTGCTAGTCAGAGACAGTGTTCGTCGTTATCAAAGATATTAGCGATAACAGAGAAAATCAGAAATAGAGCAAATTTACACAGTTATTCAATAGCGAAAAATAGTTATACAAAAATACAGTGAAATAAGACGCTATATGAAATCAATACAAAATATAAGATTGGTCAGTTTTGTCTGAATGCGAGCACTTTCATAAGAAACAAATATTTTCCCGTACGAGTCAGCCAGAATAGAAAGTAAGTTACATTTAAACGGTGAATTCAAATATATGATAGTATCAGGAAAACAGGAATAAAAGGGGTCAGTATAAGAGTGCACAACGGTTATAATACTTGTCCGATATTCTTTCAGTCCTAGAATTCACCACGTAGTCTACCACTTTGCTTGTTTCTCGTATAAACAGGTTAGGTTTGGCCAGGTGAAATTAGAGGGTGAAAAGGATATGTCGAACTTGCTACAGCATTGGTTCGGTTATGCCCTCCGGTCTGACCATGAGTTTACACGCCATGAAGGACAGACTAACTACAGGCACTAAGCAGCAGGACAGAGCAGGAAAGGTATTCGGTTGAACGTACTATAGCATTGGTTTGCATCAGCCCTCCGGTCTGACCATGAGTTTGCACGCCATGAAGGACAGACTAACTACGGGCACCGGTTATACGGACAAACGTACTATAGCAGTGGTTCGCTTGAGCCCTTCAGTCTGACCATGAGTTTACACACACCATGAGGACAGACTAACTACGGGCACCTGGACAAACTAGGAAAGGTATTGTTAAGGAATCTGACGGAAAGCTATTTAGGTAGACTCAACGAGGAATAAAAATAGGACTGCAATAAATCGGCTCGGTTCTTACAATTCAATTGCACTAGCACTCACTTTAAGAAAAAGTAAAAAATGAGAAAACTCGGAAGCTCAGAAAAATTTAGAAAACGTTTAGATCAGCAAATAATTCGGAACTAATTACCGATGTAGGGAAACCCCGCCTTTTATAATCTTCCGGAGGGGGGTGGAAAAGGTAGGCGCAGAAACGTTAAAATTTGCAGGAGAGTACCTCGGTAAAAACATCTTAAAACTGGCTTATCGTACGTATATGCAAAAAACGGCGTTATCGGCGATCGGCGTTGTTCTTGCGGACGGTTCTACGATGTTTTCTGTATGAAAAACAAATCAATCGCTAAATGTTCGGTTTTTTTCGATTGTTTTGAATTAATTCTGAACGGAATAAAAATTCACGAATTTAAAATGAAAACTCGGATAAATTATTTTAAAATGAAGACCACGGTTTTTCCTGATTGTTGTGAATTAATTCTGAACGGAATAAAAATTAACGAATTTAAATGAAAACTCGAATAAATTATTTTGAAATGAAGATCAATTACTCAGTAACTCAGTTATAAAATTGAACTTCATTACAATAAGTATAAGACCAAGAATTTGGGTGAACTACCTTTGAAACATTGTTCTTTGTTGATGGTGTCTTGATTTGACAGCTTTGCGAGTTGATCCTAATTAGAGTAATTGTCGTTCCTACCTCCGGATATATATAACTGTGTCTACAGATTCAGTGGAGAATATTCGTTTGAAAAGAAGTGGGCGAAATGTTTCGAGTTTTTTCTCTAAATGTTATTATTCAGTTTTCCTTATAGTGTCATCACATGGAACACATATTCGGAAAGGACAATAAATTTTCTACAAGATGAGAGATTCTGTATGTAGAAAACACTCTCATTGCAGGCGTGGTAAGGAGAAGATATCACGATCTGACGACACGAAGTTAACAAATCAGTCCTATTTTTCTATGGTTTTTTTCGATGAAATATCAATAATGATGTACACGTTTTCTTATTAGTAGTGTACTTTCGAATGAAATATCAACTTGGTGCTAGCTGCAATTTCTGCGCCCTAATATCATGGCTAACGTGATAACAACGAAAAAATTCTAAAAATCGTGATCGAATTTTATATATAATATAGTTTCGTGCTAACGGAGTGCCGGCCCCTCAGCAGGTGCTTTTAAAGCGCTCGTTCATTGGTGAAGCAATGATGCTTATTACCTCAAAATTTTGTGTAGGACTTATGATTGATAATAAATATGTACCTCAATGTAGAATCTCAGTATATCAATCTTCATACACAAAAAAATCTCATACGAATATATCTTCCTTTCTTCCTCCTTTCAATATTCCAATTGAATGTTCTATGGTTCAGATAATGCAATCTTCCCACGATTCTGCACGAAATTCAGTATTTCAATATTCATTCACAAAATAATTTTACTCGGATCAGATGTTTAGTTATGGAAATATAAAATTTCTTCTTCTTTTCAATATTCCATTGGAATTTTCTATGGTTTTGTTTACACTATGGCCACAATATTCTGCATGCGGCTCATTATGAGGATCTTGCTCTGGCCACAAAATTTTATTCCGATTGGTTTCATTTTATCTGAGATAGGAGGAACAAAAATTTTGAATGTCCATATTTTATGGATTATCCTGCATGATTTGGCTGGTTAACGAACTGAACGGAACTTTCCCTTAAAATTTCAAGTCTCTAGGACAATCCCTTTGAAAGTTATCTTGCTAACGGACGGACGGACAGCCCCACGGACAGAATCGAATTTCACCACGAATTCGTCATCAGGGAATCGAACCCTATCGTTCGAGACCATTTTCGGCTCGAAATTAAAAAAATATAGACATTTGGCAAAACTATATAACACGAACGCTGAGAATCTAGCAAAAATGACAAATATTGTCGAAAAGTGATGAAAGTTGCTTCTCTGATAGTTGCAAGTTTCAAGTCTTTCCGTGACGAAAGCTGTCGAATGCTTGGCGTAGCGTGAAATTCAAGAGACAAACATTTTCGAAAAGGCTCCAATAATTATGTCAATAAATGTTCCATCTTTAATAATCACACATCAACATTCCCTATATACACATAACAATATTATTTTGTGCAATATTATTTTACACAGGAAGTATTAATCCTGGCAGCTTTCAAATCTCAGACCAGATCAAATATGTGGCTAAGCCATCTATAAAATCAGTCCTTGTAATAAAATTCAACCAATGCACCAAGATTCAGCATAATCCGAAATCTTCGCAGCTCGAACATCTACATCTGCAGGATCACCTTGAGAGGTTAATGAGGAAGATCTGAGAAGTCGAGCGTGATAACTAATTCATTTACACTCCTCTGAGTTTCCTTCATCGGAATTAAGAATTTACGAGTCTTAATTGAAACATTGCCCCCTACGGATTAGGCAGTCAGTCAAGGGATGGGAACGCTACATCTGTTCGAAGTCATAAAACTGCTTGTTAAGTGTTAAAGGACGGTCGCGTTGCAGGGGGATGAAAGATTCAGAATAACTTCACAGAGAACGAGCTACAAAGTGGTACGAGGCCTCGGTTCAGTAGGCCTCTTAGGGGGAGAAATATGGGGAAGCCGAGAGCATGAAGGTACCCTTTATGGACAAAGCTATATTTTGCATCGGATGAGGAAATATAGTAATTTGGAATTTCACGAATTCTGAGTGCTGTGTTCTTGTGTTTGAAATGGTCAATTGGTTCTTTGGAGTGAGGATGTACTGAGCCTTGAAAAGTTCACACGTAGTTTCTTCAGTTATTTCACGAGCTTATTTGTTTACCTCCATTCAGTATAGCATTACAAAGTTAGTGATTTTCACGAAAGTTCAATTGAAACATAGCCCCCTATTATACAGATATGGATTAGACAGTTAGTCAAGGGATGAAAAGCTACATCTGTTCGAAGTCATAAACTGCTTGTTAAGTGTTAAGGACTGTCGCGTTGCAGGGGGATAAAATATTCAGAATAACTTCACAGGGATGGAGATACAAAGTGGTACAAGGACTCTGTTATGTAGGCCTCTTAGGGGAGATATGGGGAAGCCGAGAGGCATGAAGGTACCCTTTATGGACAAAGCTAAATTTTTCATCGGATGAGAAAATATAGTAATTCGAAATTTCACGAATTCTGAGTGCTGTGTTCTTGTGTTTGAAATGGTCAATTGGTTCTTGGGAGTGAGGATGTACTGAGCCTTGAAAAGTTCACACGTAGTTTCTTCAACTATTTCACGAGCTTATTTGTTTACCTTCGTTCAGTATAGCATTACAAGTTGATGATTTTTGAGAAAATTTAATTGAAACATTGTCTCCTATGGATTAGGCAGTCAGTCGAGGGATGAAAAGCTACATCTGTTCGAAGTCATAAAAGTGCTTGTTAAGTGTTAAAGGATGGTCGCGTTGCAGGGGGGTGAAAGATTCAGAATAGCTTCACAGGGATGGAGCTACAAAGTGGTACAACGACTCGGTTAAGTAGGCCTCTTAGGGGGAGACATGGGGAAGCCGAGAGCCATAAAGGTACCCTTTATGGACATTGCTATATTTTGAATTTAATGAGGAAATATAGCAATTTAGAATTTCACGAATTCTGAGTGCTTGAACTGTTAGGAATCGTCAAATGGTACTTGGACGTGAGGGTGTACTTAACATTGAAAACCTCACATTTGTTCAATATAATTCAATTGATCTGTTCACCAAGTATTATTGAAATATTTTTATGTTTTCTGCTTTTTGTTTTCGACCTTTAGGTAATCAGTTGCCAGAAGTTTGCATAAAAACAATTAAAACTTTCAACTTTCAGAAAAGCAACTTCCGCCACTCTTAGGGAATTTTCGTCATTTTGACAATTCTGAGGCGACATTAATCGATGACTTTGATCTTTCCCATATTGAATCAGATGTTAAACAATTCATTGTGATAGTTTTTGAGCTGGATATCATTAGTGGAGCATAGATTGCTTTGAGATTAACATAGGGTTGACTGATGAAGTTTTCGCTAATTCACATGAAATCTTCTTCCCTTAATTTTATGAAATAGTTTTATTGTCTTTATCCAAAGCATGTTGATAAACTTTGATTTATCAGGGTCTCCCTAGTGAGCTAATTTTCTATGTTTTTTGATCAGAGCATTTACGGGACGTTTGGGTTATCCAATATCTTTGAATGTTCGAATCTAAGAAAATAAAAAATTACCTCAACAGAGAGAACGCTACATCTGTTCGAAGTCATAAAACTGCTTGTTATGTGTTAGAGAACGGTCGCGTTCCAAGGGATGAAAGATTCAGAATAACTTCACAGGAACAAGCTACAAAGTGGTACAAGAACTCGGTTCCGTAGTCCTCTTAAGGGGAGATATGGCAAAGCCGAAAGACATGAAGGTACCCTTTATGGACAAGCTATGTTTTACATAATACATTGGATGAGGAAATATAACCATTTGGAATTTCACAAATTCTGAGTGCTTTGTTGTCCTGTTTCGAATCGTCCAATGGTCGTTAGGCGTCAGGGTGTTCTAAGCCTTAGAAATCTCACATGCTCAATTCTTTCAGAATAATAATTCCATTGATTCATTCACGAGTATAATTGGAAAATTATTCTTGTTTTCAAAATTTCTGCCAGCATTCACCACAACTCCATAAACACACTTACCTAAATATTCGAAAATTCGGAAAAGCAACTCACTTTTCAAAGTGTTTGTAATTTTGAAAGTTCTCTGAAACATGAATCGATGACTTTGATCTATTCAATATTGAATAAGTTATTTAACCATTTATTCGATATTTTTCAAGCTGGATCTCAATATGGAGTACAGCTTAATTTGAGACCAACCAAGGGTCGACTGATGGGATTTTCGATATATGGTTTATCTATATAACCTAGACTTGCTGTCTCTTAATGTGACGATAATATGGAGGGATTCGCCCAATCTGACAATTGAAAGTGAGGGAAAGCCCTACTTTATGCTCCGTCGGTCGGCGAGTGACATAATAAATTATGGCGGTATCACAGAAAAGCATCGTATCATATTAGCGAGATAGTACGACGTCGTATTAGTTCCACTGCGATAAAATAAAAATCTGTCAATTGACGGATTTTTTCAGGCAATTTACACTAATCTATCAATTGACTATTTTTCAGCTGTCAATTGACCGATTTAATCTGGCACTTCAAGAGGTTCTCCATTTCGGTTGCACTAATTTTAAAACGATGCTCAATATTCAGTGCCTAATAAGGGTTAAGAGGACCTTATGAACCTCCATATTGATACCACTTAGTTAGTGCTGACCTCACGCTCAGCACTAACATTTTTGAATTGTGGCAATTGATAGATTGAAAGTGTAAATTGACAGATTGAATAAATGATTTTCATTTCAAGTTATTGTGCTAACGGACCGTCCCACGGTCAGAATTGAATTTGACCACGAATTCATCATCAGGGAGTCTGACCCTATCGTTCTAGACCATTTTCGGCTCAAACTTCGAAAATAACAGACATTTGTGCAAAACGATATAGCACTCGCTTTAGTAGAACGAGCGCTCAAAAACATGAAAAATTACATCAACAGAAGGATACTGATAAATTAGAGCGTGTTCAGAGTACTCTGAAGACTGAAAGATTTTATAAGGTGAATCTTCCATAATATAAAAGGAAAAAAAATGAAACGTAAAAAGTAGAATGTAGCAACTTCTTTCATGCCAATCACCGAAAATCTCATTACTCCCGTCTGTTGATATCAAAGACCCCTTACTCAGTGGCGTAGTAACGCCACCACGGGCCTGTGTTCAAGATATTTTTCGGGCCCCTACCCTCACTAGCAGCGCTGCCTGCTGGTTACATAATTAAAAAAATTAGATAAGGACAAAATAAAACCACATTTTATTTGTCACTTATATTAGAATAGTGACAATACAAAGTACGTGGGTATACCTTCCACATATGAATATAACCAACTAACAAAATAACAACTACAACAAATAACAACTATAAGCAAAATGAAAACAAAAAACGAAATAATATTAAAACCAAATTAACATATAAATATATTATTAATGTAATAAACACAAAAAAGAGATGAAAACAAAGCGCAATCAAAATTTTTTTTGCGGGCTTTCAAATTTGCAAAATTTGTCACAATATTAGCTATACTTAATGTTCGGCAACTTCATTTTCTATAAAAATTACCGAAAATTATTTGAAAATAATAATCTGATAACTCGACGATACAATTCACAATTCACTTAGTTTTCAATTCTATCAGCAATCCCCGAAGACTGACCCGCATTTTTTCATATTGAGAGAGGCGCCACGTGATGAAAAAGAGAATTTCCCTATGTACATGAAGTATCCTACATCAAAGAAGTCGCTCAAAAAGAAGCCGCCCCAATATAGCGATCATCTGGTGACGTTAATGTAATTATCCCCTAAACAGAATGCCGACACGCTTCATGCAAAGAGTTCGGTACGATTTGGCCAGGCCGCAAAATTGATTACGGGGATAGCAATTTTCACCAGGAGAATATAAATAAGGAATTGTTGATTCAACGTTTTCATTTGTGTGCGTTGTGGTAAATTTTAATAACAATCATATTTCTGATATGAATTGATAATAGTACAAAATGAAGGATTTATTCTGCAAGAAAAAATAGTATAGTCGTCCCAAGCCCGGGCCGGGCCCCGTTAAGGCCCAGGCCCGTGTTCTTCGAACACGCCGAACACCGGTCACTACGCCCCTGCCCTTACTAGGGCATAAAAGTCATTACATTGTTATTTTGACTGATCAGAAGCTATTTTAAAACAACTTTCACTAGTTGAAACCTTTCCATTTCATATAAATTTTTACAAAGAACTTTTTTTGATAACCTTAAAATTTGCAATGAATACAAATCGAAGGAGATACAAATAGACGTCCATACGAATGATGACAGACAAGCAGAATTCGGCCCAGAGGAACTCTAATGGATTCAAAGTGCTTGGGAATGCGGTTCCTTGTCATTTATCCTACGTCTTCGTAGTGGGAATAAAATGAACATCTTGAAATGGACGAGTTTTATATTTGTTTTATTTGTGAACAACAGAGATATCCACGGAAATGGTTTATAAGACGTCACACAATGTGCTGAAAATGATAACTCGAAGATTTTCGACTACAAACACCTTTCCCTATTTATTATCAGATCTCTGCAACTTCTGGTTGAGCCTGGAACAGCATACTACTTTCTTATTTCTAATGGCATACGCGGTATATTATTGCATACTCAAATAGCTACCTCGATTTAACACTGTGGGTTATTATTACCGAACAATAGTTGAATGTTGATGTTTTGGTATTCCTTTAAACTTTCAATGAATTTTTTTTGAATATTCGAGGGGACCCCAATTTCATCGAAGTTACATATTTGATATTCCTGCAACTGAGCAAATTGCTCAGTTGCAGGAACGTTCATTAAAATTTAATAGTACATTATATACCGCGAGACTGAAGTAGTACATTTAATCCTGAAGGTAAAGTTTATGGCCCGACCGCAGGGAGGGCCATAATTTACCTGAAGGATTAAATGTACTTCAGTCGCAAGGTATATACGATACTTTTCGTACTTCCGGTATGATTTTATTAATTATTTCAATAATTTCAATCAGTTTTTTCTCTCTTCAACTAATTTAATAATATTTAGTTAGGTACAAACAACTGACCCTGGACATAACCTTCTCTGGCTAGTAGCTTCCGGACCCCATAGGACACCGCCTATGGGTACCCTAGTGTCCTCAACACTTTAAACTAGAG
Source organism: Propylea japonica (assembly GCA_013421045.1). Lineage (NCBI taxonomy): Eukaryota > Metazoa > Arthropoda > Insecta > Coleoptera > Coccinellidae > Propylea > Propylea japonica. Next base: position 56,477,881 of record CM024241.1, read on the forward strand.
GTGGCGCCCGAGATCTGTACTTCCGAAGGTAAACGATAGAAACGTAGTAGGTAGAGACGGGGAGCACGTCACAACTTTAGTACCTGTCACAAGGGAGTGAAGTTGTCACTTTAGGCCCGGAAGTACGAAAAGGTCCATTAAACCCTTAATCCTCCATTAGTTCCTTGTAGTAATGGAGGATTAAGAGTTTAATGGACCTTTGAATTTTAATGGACGTTCCTGCAACTGACACACTTTGATAGTGATTGACAACCATTATGTCAGTCGTTGACATAATTTCATTTAACTCTTGCCCAAGATTATATAGTATCTATAGTCTATAATCTTTGACTCTTGCATTAATTTTGGGTATGATATCACTCATACTAAAAATAGTAGAGAAATAAGAAGATTAAGACGTTTTTTTTTCATATAAACAACGAAGTAGCAGAAAGTATTAGAGATCTTCACATAAACAATACCGATGTAATAAACTATTGGTGCTATCTAGGTTTTTTTCATCTGTTTCCGCATATAAATTTTTATTTCAATTTGGGTCCAGTTCAATTTCCTCGAGTTATCATTCTGAAAAGGCAATTATTAGATAAATAATGGTAGCGGGAATTTGGACAAGTTTTCTTTATTTGTTCTCTATCCTATTTATACATCGCCAACGTTTCGAACCCTTTGTGGTTCTTTCTCAAGGCTACAATGTCAAATAAATTAGTTAAAAGTTCAATCGTATATACAAAGCATGCCCAGAGTCGGCCTGTCACTCACCTCGTATTTTTTTCGGAAAGAAATTTAGTCAAAATTGGTAAAATCTTGGTGTGGTAGATTTTCATTTATTGTCAATAATTCAATTTTCTCTCAATGTTCTGAAATTCGTTATCAGTGTTTTTATTAATACGACATGAGTAAACGTAACCGTCATCTGGTAGGTGGGCACGTTCCGCAAATCACACAAAACTTAAATATAATTACAATATCACATAAACAATAAGTTAACGAGCAACTGTTAAAAGTAATAAATAATTAATTAAAACACAAAAAACGATACTACATATCAAAAATTATTTAAATTAAAATTTTTTTTCCCAGAGTTTCAACGACTTATATTGTTCAGAATCAAACCATCATAAACCAAACTGAGGTGTTGGACATCTTCCCTGTAGTTCACAGTATTGTTGGACCGTATATGGATCATTTCACTGATTAGTCTTCTATTGTAACTTCACAAATGTCACAATTTTGGATTACGAACCAAGCTACAATAGAAGACTAATCAGTGAAATGATCCATATACGGTCCAACAATACTGTGAACTACAGGGAAGATGTCCAACACCTCAGTTTGGTTTATGATGGTTTGATTCTGAACAATATAAGTCGTTGAAACTCTGGGAAAAAAAAATTAAAATTTAAATAATTTTTAATATGTAGTATCGTTTTTTGTGTTTTAATTAATTATTTATTACTTTTAACAGTTGTTCGTTAACTTATTGTTTATGTGATATTGTAATTATATCTAAGTTTTGTGTGATTTGCGGAACGTGCCCACCTACCAGATGACGGTTACGTTTACTCATGTCGTATTAATAACAACACTGATAACGAATTTCAGAACATCGAGAGAAAATTGAATTATTGACAATAAATGAAAATCTACCACACCAAGATTTTACCAATTTTGACTAAATTTCTTTCCGAAAAAAATACGAGGTGAGTGACAGGCCGACTCTGGGCATGCTTTGTATATACGATTGAACTTTTAACTAATTTATTTGACATTGTAGCCTTGAGAAAGAACCACAAAGGGTTCGAAACGTTGGCGATGTATAAATAGGATAGAGAACAAATAAAGAAAACTTGTCCAAATTCCCGCTACCATTATTTAACTATTTACATCATGGACGCTACCAATAACCAATGCAATTATTAGATATTTGGTGCGAGACCTTGCAGTAGTGTCAATTAATGTACTTACGTATATGTTGAAATTTACTATAGCGGCTGCACATAATTGCGACACGATACATTCGTCAGTTGCGAAAAATCTTAGTCTTCGACTAGGATTTTTGTTGTCACCAGCACCCATGATTTTTGTTGAAATATTACCTAGCAACGCGTTTTTTCGGTGAAATTAGATGCCCTTATGATATTTATTTCAAAAAAACCCTAATATCGGAAAGCCTGTGAGCCCATGTGATCAATATCTTTTCATAAGAATCTCAATAACTCAGAAATAGTTGAGTTTTCACCCAAAGCATGGCATACTGTCGAAATTTTTACATCCAATAAACTTTCCGACGATGCAATAATATATTGGGTGTACTATTCAAAATAAGAAAGAAGCTAGTATGCTGTTTCCGGCATAAGTTACAGTGTTCTGAAAATATTTCAGGGAATATAGTCTAAAACAATTTTTCAGCTCAAAATTATGATTAACTTTAAAGAAACGTCTAGTAGGCCATCATGGTGAATGAACCACATCAAGTTTTTTCATTCATATTTGAAAAACTAAAATTATTAATTTGTCCATTCTGTGAATCAACTTCATCTAATATTCGATCTATTAGTTTCCCAATACAAAAAAGCGCGCAGCACCGTATGAATTCACAATTTTTTTGGGGGATTGTTTTATTGTGCGTATCTCACATCACACAAAAAAAAATCTAAAAAGGACGTTATCAGCTTCATTATTGAAAAAGAACGGTTCGGAATGATTCAGAAATATTTCGAATACCTATACAGGGTGTTTCCTAAACATGCGGCAAAAATTCAAGGGGTTGTTCCTTGGACTATTTTAAGCATGTTTTGTCCTTTGATGATTTCTGAAAAACCTCTTTGTTTCGGAGATACAGGGCGAACTACACTTTCATATTTTTAAAATTAATAATAGTTTAAATAAAATGCGTACCGCACTGTATTTACTAAGTAGGTACAATTTATTTTTAAATTTGTTTAACAACATTCCAAATACTAAAAACGGCCAGTTTTTTTGACTTAAAATTGATGAGTTCAGATGGTAAAAGAATACAGATTAAACATGGTTTTCATTTGAATTCATTTTTTTGGCTAGAGGTGATCATTTTCAACAGTTCTTGTAGGTTAAGTTGAATTTTCATGTAATTTTTCATAATGAAATGTTAGGATCTAAAAGTTTCCCTTGTATCTTCGAAACAAAGAGGTTTTTCAAAAATCATCAAAGGACAAAATATTCTTAGAATAGTCCAAGAAACAATCCCCTGAATTTTGCCGCATGTTTAGGAAACACCCTGTGTATTGGTAAACAATAAAAGAGGACAGATCGAGAATGCTCTGGTTCCTACAAATAAAGGACCCCAAAATACTTGAGATCAAAATATGAATTTCATGGAATTAATCGACGTTCTCCAAATTGTTCGAAAAGCTCCCATTTGTTTCGAGTATTTCCTTTAAGTCCCGAAAGGATCGTCTTTGAAAAAATGTGAGAACCACTATTGTGGAGTATCATTGAAGCTCTTTTACCTGAAAAGAGGTTTTCCTTTAAATCTTCTGCAAAACACCCAGTTTATGAGTGGTATTACTCGCTCAATAATTCAACGAGAAAAGGAAACGAACCCTCAGATACGATTCAACGCTCGATTCGAGTGGAAATTATTATCAACCCTCTTTATATCGTTTCCTTCCCAAAGGAGATTTCATGAATTCCCATAGAACAAAAATATCGTATGATATTTTTCCGATTTCATAACAGAGTCTACCGTAATTCCATCTGTTTTTTCTAAAGCCAACCCCTGAATTTATCACATCATGAATCATGAAAAACGCAAGAGTTACGCAATATTTTTCGTGTCCTGAGCGGAAAAGAAGGACTTTGCCGACTGTAATCTAAATATTCGATATATATTCATGTCAGGTTCTATGTTTATTTATCCCTTATAATCTGAATTGAATTCCATCTCTTATCTGAGCGCAGCAATTTAGGGATTCTGCATCGAGTATTTTCGTTTGTTTTGTCGTGTTATTCGTGTTTTCAGCCGTTGGTTAGACACATAAATTCTTTCGAACAGCTTTGCGCGCTTTAGAATTTTGTACGTGAGACCCGAATAGGAACTTACAGGTTGTATCTTTGGGTCGGCTTTTTCGTATTGCTATAAATGGAACGCAGGCACGTCACGTCACTTGTCATTTTTCCTGTATGGCATTATCTCATGAACCGAAAGTGGAGCGCTTTTACGAATTCGTAACTGATGTTCCTTTTCGAGAGAAATGAGGTCAATGGTAGTATGCTTATGATGGCATCCTGCTTATGATGGCACACTTCGAAGAAGTCTGTTAACATCAACTGAACAAACTTATATTTACTAAGTTTGTACGCCAAATGGCATTTACGCTTGATATACGTAGTTACACCTTGAATATGTGGCAATTTGTGACTGTTATAAGAGTTCAATCATTTGGGTAAGTGTTGATGTATGATAGTTATTTCATTATTTTTCGTTTTATTTGGATATTCAAAAAATATGTGTGAAAAATGATTAAACTTTCCTTTAATCACTCTATAACAATGCTTTTCGTGTGAAAGTTTTAGGTTCTTTCGTCTTTTAGTACCTTTTTCGCTTTGTTGAAAAATATATGTTACTTATGCTTATGATGACATAGCCAGAGTGTTCCTATGATAGCATAGGGTGCCATCATAGGAAAAAGAATCAAGATCAAGAGACGATTTCTCCAAAGCCTGGTATTACGCAAGAAATATTATAGGTATCCGAAAATAATGAGAATGGTTTCAAGTGAAGTATCGAGATCATTGCAAATCATACAAGAACTCTCACCACTGCCAACTGCCGTTGCAGAACCAACAGTGAACAGAGGAATAAAACGAGGAAAAGTTGGAATTCTCAATACAACCCCTGACATAAAAGAAAAGAAGTTGGAAGAAGAAAAAAAGACAAAGAAAGAGAGAGAGAGAAGCTAGCTAGAAAGGTCAAAAGACAGATTAAAGTCGTAGAAGAAAATGAGGAAAATGAAGAAAGACATTATGACGATGATTCAGATGCCGCTTCTCTTTATTGTTATAAGCTGTTGTCCATGTCTCGACCAAGGGAGAATTGGTTGCGTTGCCAGAAATGCGCCAGCTGGTGCCATGCCGGGTGTGCTAGTGCAAATCATATTCGTATGTGAATTGTGCGTATAAAAATTATATTTTTATATTTTGACGATGCCAAAGAATGTAATGTAAGTTTCTTTACAGTTAAATTTTCATTTTAATGAAATAGGACTGCTATTTTCTTCAATAAAACATTTCAATAAATAATATCATTTTATTTTAAGATATATGCCATCAAAGGACATACGTGATCTTATGATGGCACCCGTGGCCAGATTTTAAAAAGTGCTATAATCCAAATTTTTAACAATTTATATTGAAACTATATATAAGAATGCATACTACATACGAGTAGCAGTAAATCTGTACACTCGATGAAATAGAAAAATATTCCTTTAATGAAATATGTGAATATGTGAATAATTCGTTAAGGGTGCCAACATGGGCACACTTCCCCTAAGCCAAAGAGGGCTACTTTTTTTCTCACTATTTTGCGCCTCTGTTGCGTGAGGTCCTGTCAAAGTTCATTGTACTGTCATTGATTCATTATTATTGAAACAAATTCTTATTTATTAGTGTTCAGTGTTATTAATCGTGTGAAAAAGTGTACATCTGATTCATATATCATAATCTGTAAATACTGTACAATATGAAGTATGCCGCAGGATTGTACAGTTCCGTATTGTTCAGAAAAAAAGGAAGGACATAAATTTCCGAACGATAAGACTGTCATCAAGCTGTTAATGCTATCCCTTTTATAACATTCACTTGTTTGTATAAAACGATTCAACCCTGATGTTAATTTACGTGACCTAACGATCCGAATACAGAACACCGTGAGTACCTATTAATTTTTACATTATGTTTCATACACTCGAATTTTTACAATTGAATAAGTTATACATAGTTGTATTTCTTGTAATCTACTGTTGAAAATTCTCCAGCTATTCCTAAATTAAAACTGAAAGCAATACTTATAGAATTTTCTGGGTACCAGTTTGATATGGAAGGATATCTATATCATTCTCAATCTAATCTGCTTGCCCAAAAAAATATGTCAGTACGTATGTAAATGCGTACATTCCTTTTCATTCATCTAGCTTTATGCCTTACAAAAAGCACGCCAAGATGACAGAGAAATTGTTTGCTCTTTCCAATATCCATTAGTCTTTCCCTGCTTTCTTTAAGCAACCTCTTCACATATACAAAACGCCAAGACATGGTAAGCATAAGCACACGATAATCCATGATTTCCGAGACAGAACTCAGGTCAAAAATTCACGTCGCTTCTCGCCACCTAGCAGTTTCCGATATCCATACTCAATTCTTTAGCAAAGTACTCCCCTAGGACGATAAAGAAAATATTCGAATCATCTATTAATTGTTCTTTCTTGGATCTGCTTGCTTATTGAGAATATGTTTTTATTCACATGCAGAATTTCCTTTCTATAAATCTATGAATTTATCTTCACTCCTAACAAGAAAACCGCCACAATGAGAGTGACATTGTTTGCTGTTTGTAATATACGTTTGTGGTTTTCGACTTGGACACATACAAAATGCTTATAAGGATATTCAAAGTTACATAATACATTTCTTGAAAGCTTTATAGGTTTTAACTCACAGTCTCTAAAACTTAAATAAATGCAAAGATTCTCGCAGGGGCACTTCACCTTAATCAAAATTTTTTTAATTATTTATGTTTCAGAGACTGGGAGTGAAAACCTTTAAAGTTTTTAAGAAAAAGAGAATCCTCCCAGAATATACAGGGTGGCCGGACGATTGACGTCAATAAAAAAAACAGGTTCCTCATGTCATGGGGTATTCGAATCACCCCCATGTATGTTATCCGATTTTTCACGGTTTCCGAGTTATGATTTTTTTTATGAAATCTGAGAATTTTCAACTTGAACATCTTCAAAAATTTTTTTGAAGACAAGTAAAAGGCTCTTCTGATATTTTTTTGTTGTGAATAGATCGCCATGAATTGTACTTTCATACATAAAATAACCAGCATCGTAACTTTGATAAAAAATATGGAAATGTTGGTCTCAAGTGAGAAAGTTACGTATTTTGGATCATGATCTAAATTTTCAAATTTGAAATAAAAATGTAAACAGGCTACTTCATGGTTTCTTAGTAGGCTTAAAATCTGCGCCCAACACTCAGCTTTCAGAATCATTAATAAAAAATGGTACTCAACAGTCTACTTTTGCTAGAATTAAACCGGGTTTCACAAGAACCCCGATCACGTTGATTGACGAAGTGTCATTATTTTTGAGCAACTTTCAGTTCATTTTTGACATAAACCATAGAACTTTTTCAAAAATCAACGATTTGATTGCCAATCAAGCTTTGTGAAACCCGCGGTTAGCCTTCAAAGTCAGCGAGGTGGAAAAAATCAAAGAACTAGACATTTACTCAAGAATTATTTTTTGCCATTTTAAGATTTTCCTGATCAAGTTATAATATAAAATGCTGAAAATTGATGAAAATCAGCATTCGGAGAAACGTTTTAGATAAGAAAAAGAAAAAGGTATGGCAGTAAATCACACATCATGTAGAAAAAGAAATTTTTTATAAAATTTAAAATAGGTTTTCAAAAAGGCTACCTCGAGCCTCAATACACATTCTACACCTTCGCAAAATTTGTTTATTCAATTATTTTTATTTATTGTAATTTTTATAAATAATTTTTTTTTATCTACATGATGTGTGATTTATTGCCATACCTTTTTCTTTTTCTCATCCAAAACTTTTCTCCTAAAGCAAATTTCAGCATTTTCTATCATAACTTGATCAGAAAAATCTTAAAATGGCAAAAAATAATTTTTGAGTAAACGTCTAGTTCTTTGATTTTTTCCACCTCACTGACTTTGAAGGCTAATTCTAGCAAAAGTAGACTGTTGAGTACCATTTTTTATTAATGATTTTGAAAGCTGAGTGTTGAGCGCAGTTTTTGAGCCTACTTAGAAACCATGAATTAACCTGTTTACATTTTTAATTCAAATTTGAAATTTAGATCATGATCAAAAATACGTTACTCTCTGACTTGAGACCAACATTTCCATAATTTTTATCGAAGTTACAATGCTGGTTATTTTATGTATAAGAGTTCAATTTATGGCGACCTATTCACAACAAAAAAATATCAGAAAAGTCTTTTACTTTTCTTTAAAAAAATTTTTGAAGATGTTCAAGTTGAAAATTCTCGGATTTCATAAAAAAATCATAACTCGGAAACCGTGAAAAATCGGATAACATACATGGGGGTGATTCGAATACCCCATGACATGAGGAACCTGTTTTTTTTACGTCAATCGTCCGGCCACCCTGTATATTAATCGTTACATGATACATGTTCGCTCTTTCCAATATCCATTAGTTTGCCAGCTTTCCTCTAGCAAACTCTTCACACATACAAAACGAGGAGACATATTTAGCATAAGTACATGAATATCAATCATTCTCAAGTCATAAGGGAGGTCAAACATTCACGTTATCTCTCGCCAGATAGCAGATTCCGATATGCCTACTCAATTCCGGATCACATTATACTTCTGGTATGATATAAAAGGATATTCATATCATTTGGAAATCTTAATCAAATCTGCTTGCACAAAGAGAGTATGTTCACATGTAAATGCTATATGTCTTACAACGACGCCGCTAAGATGACATTGTTTGCTCTTTTCAATATACAATATATTAAAGTCTTTTCTGGCTTTCATCGAGCAAACTTTGTCTCACATGGTTAGCATAAGTACATGATATTCAATCATTTCCAAGCCAGAAGGCAGGTCAAACATTCACGTCATTTCTCAACAGAAGGCAGATTCCGATATCCAAATACAATTTTGGTTCGAATAAATACTCTTAATATGATAAAAGAGGATGTTCATATCATTTGGATTTCTCAACCTAATCTGCGTGTACAAAGAGAATAGTATATGTTTTTATGTAAATTCGTACATTTTCTTCAATTCATCTAGCTACATACCTCACAAAAAGGGCGCAAAGGGGACAGCGATATTGTTTGCTCTTTTCAATATCCATTGATCTTTTCCGGCGTTCCTTAAGCACACTAAGTAAGTATGAGTGAATACATGATAGTTAATCATTGTCAAGCCAGAAGGCAGATCAAAAACATTCACGATCCTTTTCGCTAGATAGCAAATTTCGATATCCATACTAATTTCTCAATCGAATTAAACTTTTAGAATGATATGATAGGTAGTTCAAATCATTTGAAGATTTCGATCTAATCTGCTTGCTTCAAGAGATATGTGTCTATGTAAATGCATACATTCTGTTCCATTCATATTACTATACGACTAACAAAAAGGCCGCCAAGATGACGGTGACATTGTTTACTTTTCCAATATCCATTAGTTTTTCCTGGCTTCCTTAAGCAGACTCTTTACACATACAAAACGCCGAGACATGGTGAGCATGAGCACACGATAATCAATCATTTCCAAGCCAGAAGGCAGGTCAAACATTCACGTCACTTCTCGCCAGATAACAGACTGGATCGAATTATACTTCTGGTATGATTTCTTTTGGATTTCTCAATCTATTCTGCTTGCACCAAGAGAATACGTCTTTCTTTAAATGCATACATTCCCTTCTATCCATCTAGCTACATGTCTAAAAAGAAGGCTCTATATGACAAGGATATTGTTTACATTAGTCTTTCCTTGATTTCCGTAAGCTCTTCACACTAACAAAACACCAAGACATGGTAAGCATAAGCACAATGATAATATCAATCATTTCCAAGCCAGAAGGCAGGTTTAAGATTCACGTCATCTTTCGTCAGATAGCAGTTTCCGATATCCATACTCAATTGACATCCAGATTATACTTTTAGTTTGATACGAAAGGATATTTAAATTATTTGGAACTCCCAATCTAATCTGCTTACACTAAAATATTGTGTCACTATGTAAATGCATACATTCCTTTTCATTCATCTAGCTATATACCTAACAAGAAGGCCACCCCGATGACAGGGACATTGTATGCTCTTTCCAATATCCATTAGTCTTTCCCTGCTTTCTTTAAGCAACCTCTTCACACATACAAAACGTCGAGACATGGTAAGCATAAACACACGAGAATCAATCATTTCCGAGCCAGATGTCCGGTCAAAAATTCACGTCACTTCTCGCCACCTAGCAGTTTCCGATAACCATACTCAATTCTTTATCAAAGTACTCCCCTAGGACGATAAAGAAAATATTCGAATTGTCCATTAATTGTTCTTCCTTGGATCTGCTTGCTTATTGAGAATATGTTTTTATTCACATGCAGAATTCCTTTCTATATATCTATAAACTTATTTTCAGTCCTAACAAGAAAACCGGCACAATGAGATTGACATTGTTAGCTGTTTGTAATATACGTTTGTCGTTTTCGACTAGGACACATACAAAATGCGTAGAAGGATATTCAAAGTTACATGTCACATGTTTGCTCTTTCCAATATCTATTAGTTTTTCCGGCTTTCCTTAAGCAAACTCTATATACACATATAAAACGATGAGACATATTTAGCATAAGTACATAAATATCAATCATTTTCAAGTCACAAGGGAGGTCAAACATTCACGTTATCTCTCGCCAGATAGCAGATTTTGATATACCTACTCAAATCGTAATATACTTCTGGTATGATATAAAACGATATTCATATCATTTGGAGATCTTAATCGAATCTACTTGCACAAAGAAAATATGTTCACATGTAAATGCATACATATTTTCTTCTTATTCATCTAGTTATACATGTCTAACAACAACGCCTCCAAGATGACAGCGACATTATTTGCTCTTTGTAATATCCATTAGTATTTCGATATCTATAGGTACGCCATTTCCGATCGAATAATAGTTTCAGAATGATATGATAAGACATTCATATCATTTGAATTTTTCAATCTCGTCAGCACATATCAAAAGAATATATCTTAATATAAATGCAGGCAATTCCTTCTACATTCTACATGATTAAGAAGAAGGTCGCCAAGATCACAGGCACATTGATTGCTCCCTCCAATATCCAACAGTCTTTACCCGGAAAAGACCAATGTCTTTTCCGGCGTTCCTTAAGACATGGTGAGTATAAGTAAATACACGATAGTTTATTTTTTCTACAAGCGTGCACTTCCATTCTCTTTCCCGCACGTATTTCAATTCGTAAAGAGTCATATTGCCAAACAGTGTGGGAAAAACCCCTGCCGCACGCAAATGCGTGTGGTAATGGATTAGCAAGGGTTTTTCTCGCACGCTTTTTCTAAAGAATAAACTGAATAATGATATATCTCTATGCCACCGACGACGTTACTATGGAAACGATGAGAGTACAATGGTAACGACCTGTCAGAGACTTTTGTCATTCATGTGTATTTAGAATGATCAATTCACATTTGATCTGTGTGTTGAAATCGATCTCGTATAAGCGCTTGTAGAAAAAATATTGTTCCTAACTCGTGCGGAAAGTGTTTTTCCCGCACTCAACCGCTTACCCAAACTCCGCTTCGCGTCGTTTGGGTAACGGCAGTTTCGTGCGGGAAAATATCACTTTCCGCACTTGTTAGGAAAATAACTATTTCACTTGTACATTATATGTTTATTTTACCTTAGAAACGGTTGCTATAAATACACTCATTATGCCCGTGGGCATTTTAGCGGGCATTATGGATCATAACGCCCGCTCTGAACCACCTTGACAGATGATTTTTAGTAATAAACGTTATAAAAGGATTGAAAAAGGTTATTCATACCTTGTTTCAGTTGAATCTGGCCTATTTCGTTCACAATGAACAAATATTCTCAAGCACATGACACAGATCTGACAGTTCTCATTAATTTTCCGATTAGAATGACATCGAAAATGATGCAATTTAAGAAATGTCAGAAATTCAACATTTTCTTTCGTTTTTTTCGATATCTTGATATATTCGTGAAAAATAAAATCTTGTATGCACCACGAGCGTTATTAGATCCTAACGCCCACCAGGCAACATTCATCCCTCGGGCCAAAGGCCCTCGGGCCGAATGTTTCCCTCCGGGCGTTAGGATCCATATAACGCACTTGGTACATAAATAACTATTATCATTCTCAAGCCAGAAGGCAGGTCAAAAATATCCACGTCCCTGCTCGTTATATAGCGAATTTCGATATCCATACTTATTTCTGGATAGAATTATACTCTAAGAATGATATAATAGGACGTTCATATCATTTGGAGATCTCGATCTAATCTGCTTGCATCAAGAGGATATGTCTCTTTGTAAATGCAGACAATTCCTTCCGAATTAAACATGCCTTATAAGAAGGCCGCCACGATGACAGCCACATTGTTTGCTCTTTCCAATATCCATTAGTCTTTCCTGGCTTTCCTTAAGCACAATCTTCACACATAAAAAACGCCAAGACATGGTTAGCATAAGTACATGATAATCAATCATTTTCAAGCCAGAAAGTAGTTCCAACATTGCCGTCACTTTCGGTAGCCATACTCATTTCTGGATCGAATTATACTGTTAGAATGGTATGATAGGATGTTCATATCATTTGGAGATCCCAATCTAATCTGCTTGCTTCAAGAGGATATGTCTCTATATACAGGAAATTCACATCTGAATTATACGATATACAATGCATCAAACAGAGAGTTTTTCCCTCCAGTTGCACAGATGAATAGTCGAGACAATCACTTGCTGTAACACACTGAATTCAGTTGTCTTACTTCGTTATTCTAGTCTTGTCTCTCTTATCATTTAGAGGAGCGTAGTTCTTTAGTATGGTAGGCAACAGTAAATACTTGAATCGAGTATTACGGGCAGCCTGACAAATAAAAAATTCTATATAGTCCGTTCACGAAAGGTTGAGCACATAGTAGGCGTTTTTTTATTTACTTGAAGTTGGCAGTATTTGCTGTCATAACGTAAAATAAACTCAACGTTGCCGAATGTACTCGGCCTCGTCCGACGAGCTTGCGAGTTATCAGACAACTCTATGCAATATTGACAACATTGCGCATCAATCTGACAAGAAAATAAAGAACATAACCCAAAATTTCAATATACACAGTGGAATATGCCAAATTTCCATGGCCTACCAACGGCTCAACCTTTCGTGAATGGATTATACGTTGAGTGCGGGTTCCCTACCATACTGCGATAAGAGAGAGACAAGACTAGATTATCGCAGTGAGACAGTTGAATTCATTCAGTTATCGCACTTGATTATCTCGCCTATTCATCTGAGCAACTGGAGGGAAGAATTCTCTGTCTGATGCCTTGTATATCGTATGTTTTCGATGTGAATTTCCTAATCGGTATAAAGGTTATTCCAATCCGAGGTGTTTTTTTAATATTCAAGGAAAATAGCTATTTTCAATATAAATGATCGGATGTTTATTTCATTATAAAGAAGAAGCCATGCCGTTAATAGTCGAAAATAATATCAGGCAATTGACCACCACGACAACGCTTACAGGACCATTTACTTTCGAAGAAAATTTCCATAACCAATTCGCAAAGTGGCTGCCCTATGTCCTCGATAGCCTCACGAATTCCTTCTTTGAGGTCTTGAATCGACACTGGGCTATTGGCGTAAACCTTCTCTTTCACGTGGCCCTAAAGGAAGAAGTCGCAAGGTGTTTAAATTGCGATCATTGTGATCACCTCTTCGAGAGATAAAATGGTCCGGAATTTTTCATGCAAAAGATCGATAGTTTCGTTGCTTGTGTGGCACGTAACGCCGTCTTGTTGAAAGTAAACGTTGTCCTAAAAATCATTAATCCTCTCTCGATAGCGCAATCCATTCACCGTAACTGGTGCGCCAGCCTCATTTTCGAAAATGTAAGGTCCAATATGACTCCGCCGGACCTCATACCGTATCAAACAGTCAGACGTTGAGGATAGAGAGGCTTTTCAACAATAACTCTTGGGATTTCCGAGCCCCAGATGCGACAATTTTGCTTGTTGACGAAACCACCGAGGTGGAAATGGGCCTTATCACTCAAGATGCTTTTTCGATGGAATTCCGCATCATTTTCATGCATTCCAACGACCCAATCAGCAAAGACACGACGTTGTTAATGATCGGCCGGCTTGAGTTCTTGTGTAAACTGAACTTTATAAGCCTTAAGACCCAAATTTTTATGCAAAATACGGTGTTATGACGTTTGTAGAATGTCTTATTTTAAAGAACGACGTGGAATGGACAAACCTGGGTTTTCTTAAACACTTTTGGCGACAGCAGCAATATTCATGGCTGTACTTGAGCGACGTGCACGGGTTTTATTCTTCACATCACTAACTTGTCCCAACAGCTCCAATTTTCCCACCAATTTCTTCATTGCGGTCCGAGAAGGTGCTTCACGACGACCCAAAAATGTTCGAGTTTTACGAACAGTCTATGCCAAATTGTCACCATTTTTATAGCGAATTTTAATAATTTCAATACGTTCTTGAAACGTGTATCGTTCAATTTTTATTAATGTCGTAGTTTCTACTCATCAAATGTCAAAAAATGACAGCTTCAAAAGGGACATCTACCGAAATAGCGGGCTATTCAAAATAACACCTCTTATTGGAAAACCCTTTATACAGGGTGTTTCATTGGGAAAGGGAAATACTTCACAGGTGCATAGGTGGCACCAAGACGGTTCTAGAGATACCCCATTTATTGGGTCTCACTGTCTTCGTAGCCGAGATACAGGGTGTTTTATGAATTTTGCACGTTTCTTCCTGAGGCCGTACCAGACGAACGACCCGGTATATTTTCTTCATATTTGGCAAATATGTTCCTAATTGAGAGCCCAAACATATCATGCAATAACCGCCTCGAAAATCCAGGTCCGGGTTAACAAAAAATTATGAATCGTTTGAATACTCGAAACAACACCCTGTACATCGGAATTCTGAAAATCTGTTTTAATATGCGAAAACACCACTAAAAACTAAACTGGGACGTATACTTCAAATTTTCGCGCAGAAAGTTTTACTGCACAAATTTTCAAGGTAAAAGTGAAGTTTTTAGGAACTTGGATACCCGAAAAAAGTTTGAAGTGAATTTAACAATGAATTATCAACAATATTGAATCCATAATTATTTCAACATTACTCTCTAATTCATTTTCACATTGGTTTTCCTCTATATAGCCGTATACTTGAAAATCCAGGTCCGGGTTAACGAAAAATTATGAATCGTTTGAATACTCGAAACAACACCCTGTACATCGGAATTTTGAAAATCTGTTTTAAATTTCGAAAATACCAGTAAAAACTGAACTGAGACGTACACTTCAAATTTTCGCGCAGATAGTTCCAATGCACAAATTTTCAACGTAAAAGTGAAGTTTTTGAGAACTACATACATGAAAGTGGTTTGAAGTGACTTTTAACAATGAATTATCAAAATATTGAAATCCCTAATTATTATACGTTATAATGGAACTCACTTCTCAATAAATGAAAACTAATGTGGAAATGAATTACAAAGTAATGTTGAAATAATTATGGATTCAATATTGTTGATAATTCATTGTTAAAAGTCACTTCAAACCACTTTCAGGTATCTTAGTTCTTAAAAACTTCACTTTTACGTTGAAAATTTGTGCATTGGAACTATCTGCGCGAAAACTTGAAGTGTACGTCTCAGTTCAGTTTTTAGTGGTATTTTCGAATTTTAAAACAGATTTTCAAAATTCCGATGTACAGGGTGTTGTTTCGAGGATTCAAACGATTCATAATTTTCGTTAACACGGACCTGGATTTTCAAGTATACGGCTATAAAAAGGAAAACCAATGTGGAAATGAATTACAAAGTAATGTTGAAATAATTATGGATTCAATATTGTTGATAATTCATTGTTGAAGTCACTTCAAACCACTTTCGGGTATCCAAGTTCCTAAAACTTCACATTTACCTTGAAAATTTGTGCAGTAGAACTTTCTGCGCGAAAATTTGAAGTATACGTCTCATTTTAGTTTTTAGTGGTGTTTTCGAATATTAAAACGGATTTTCAAAATTCCGATGTACAGGGTGTTGTTTCGAGGATTCAAACGATTCATAATTTTTTGTTAACCCGGACCTGGATTTTCGAGGCGATTATTGCATGATATGTTTGGGCTTTCAATTAGGAACATATTTGACAAATATGAAGAAAATATACCGGGTGGTTTGTCTGGTACGGCCTCAGGAGGAAACGGACAAAATTCATTAAACACCCTGTATCTCGGCTACAAAGACAGTGAGACCCAATAAATGGGGTATCTCTAGAACCGTCTTGGTGCCACCTATGCACCTGTGAAGTATTTCCCTTTCCCAATGAAACACCCTGTATGATAATTATTTATTTGCTAATCAAAAGGTAGAGGAGATTAAACATTCACATCACAGACAGCAGTTTCTGAACTAATGCCTGATGAAATTATATATCTAGTCTCTATACAATCTGCCTGCATAAAGTTCAAACCTTTCTATGAATATCCAGATATTCCTTTCTAGTCATCTAGTTACATATGCAACATGAACAGTGCGAAGATGACAGTCACATTGTTTGCACTTTCCAATATCCATTAGTCTTTCCCTGCTCCTCTTAAGCAACCTCTTCACATATACAAAATGCCAAGACATGGTTAGCATAAGTACATGATAATCAATCATTTCCAAGCCAGAAGGCAGGTCAAACATTCACGTCACTTCTCGCCAGATAGAAGTTTCCGATTTCCATATTCAATCCCCGATTTTTCCCATTACCCGAGCCACCGACGGCACGTCGGTCGGGGCCGAAAGTCGAGGAATTATTCTATTAGGAAATGGAAATTGCCACTCGTGAAGTTCGAGCAGGAAATAGAATCGTAACCCCCGTAATTATCGCGATTTTTCTCCGATCGGGGGAAGCCATGACTTCCGCAGCGTTCCGTAGATCGAAAGGATAAAAAATTATTTTCTTTTTGTTTTCCGACGTGTCGAACGTTCCGTTGGCTGATTAACTTTTTATCTCTTTTCGAAGTGAAATACGGGAACATGGACTCGGAGTCTTCTCCGGTCGGGATCTGGGCGTTAAGCGGAATTGATTTGGGATCAAGATGGGCGGTTTGAAAGGTCTTATCAGCTTTATTGATTCGTCAGGGTCTTAGTTCTTAGATGTGCCAGCCTGAATGGAAATATGGGCTACTTGCGGTTTGGGATATCGATCACATAAGTGTCAATTCAATTTCCTAAAAAGGAACCGGGTTATCAAAACGTTTTCGAATACTTCATGTAGGGTAAAACCCGGATAGATGCCTCAGTTGGATAGATGCCCCATTTTCAAAATACCTAACTTCCGAAACACGTATCAAAGAATTAATTTTATAAGTAGCTGCTACAGTCACCCTGGACCTTAGTTTTGTAAGGGCTATTGTAAAGTGAAGCCATTTTTCGCTAGTTTTTGCGATCATCTCAGCAGTGAACTTCACAAAAATGCCAAACTTTTAGAGGTAGGTACGAGTATTTGCCGCTGTATAATTTTTGAAGTGGTAATAATTACATAAAATTTTTTTATTACGCCAATACAGTGTTTCATTGAGTGTACATCTGAGTACAAATAGTTTTTGTTTTCTTCTTAATTTATTAAAAAAATTCATGGGCATCTATCCCTATCGAAAAGGATAGTTGCCCTGATTTTTTGAGGTATAGGTGCCCCTTAGGACACCTAAACTAAAACCATATCTTTTTAGCAGATTTTCGATCAATTGTGTTATTTTGATTTAAAACTTGATTCCTGATCATTTTTGTTGAGACTTATTATTCAATTAATTCATCATGAATGTGTGGAATAATGCTAATGTTAATATGAAGAAAGCAACTTTTCGTTTAATATATGATTTTGAAATTCAATTAAAAATGCACAATTGTTGTTAATTTGATCCATGTTACATACATAAAGTTGCTGTTGTATGCTGTTTTAAGCATAGAAAATCTCATTGTATTTAGTTGGGTTTTTGGTTCACACAGTATGAAGGGCATCTATCCCTTCCAGTATTTCATGGTGGGGCAACTATCCATACTTGTAGGCAACTATCCCCAAAAAATGGGTTCTACAAAAATCAAATTATTGTGCAATTTGGGATTGCTATGTCAGAGAAAAGTCTCAGTATTCCAAATCAAATAATGGGGCTTCCTACACTCATAGAAATTACACATATAAAATCAATATTTTCAAAAATATGAGACGAATTCAAAAAGTGGGGGCATATATCCAGGTTTTTCCCTAACTGAATAGAATTTCGAACACGGAAAGAATAGGCCATTCATAAGTGACATTACTGTCTATCACCTCCAGAATCTACCTTCATTATTATGAACTTCAATTATCTTGTCATCTGAAGTGAATGCATAATATGTTTACGATATTATCTGTTTGCAGTCTCCTTCGGTGGGGGATCTAGGCGTCAAGCGAATTGATTTGGGATGAAAATGGGCGGTTTGAAAGGTCTTATCAGCTTTATTGATTCTTCAGGGTCTTAGTTCTTAGATGTGCCAGAATGAGTGGAAATGTGCGCTACTTGCTTTATGAGATGTCGACCACCTTAGTGTTAATTCGATTTCCTGAAAGCAACCGAAGTATCAAAACTTTGTCGAATACTTTATGTGTTTACAGAATTAAATTTCGAACACGGGAAGAATAAGTCATTCATATACATGACACAAATTACGAAATTACTGTCTATCACTTCCAGAATCTACCTTCATCATCATGAACTTCAATTATTTTGTCTCACAGACAATATGAAGTGAATTCATGTTGAGGATATTATATTTTGCAGTCTTCTTCGGTGCGGATCTGGGCGTTAAGGGGAATTGATTTGGGATCGAGATGGGCGGTTTGAAAGGTCTTATCAGCATTATTGATTCGTCACGGTCTTAGTTCTTTGGCGTAGATGAATAGAAATGTGGGCTACTTGTGGTTCAACCGAAATAGATGGTCAAGTACTACCTGAAATATCGATCAAGTGTTCATATTACCTCAGGAAAAATCTACAGAGGTGATATTCAATATCCAAAATTTTCGGAATACGTAGTCTAACAACATATTATCATATACAAGCAGAACACAAGGCACAAATTAAATAATTTTTCTACATATACTGCATTGACATAATCTACTATATAAAAATAAGTCGAAATTTCCTCCCTGACGCTATAACTCCAGAACGCACGAACCGATTTCAACGGTTTTGCATTCGTTGGAAAGGTCTCGGGCTCCGCGAGGTTTGTAGCAAAGAAAATTCAGGAAAAATTTCAAGATATCGAGAAGAACGAAAGAAATTGGTAAATTTCTGACATTTCTGAAAATTTCATTATTTATGACATCGAATTCAATGACAACTGTCAAGTCTCCTTACGAGAGGGAAGAATTCAGAAGAAAAAGGCAAGATCCAAATGAAACAAGGTATGAATATCGTTTTGTAATCGTTTTATAACGTTTATTACTAAAAATATTTGTTCCAGAAACTTTGAAATTATAAGAAAGTACCTGACAATTGTCAATTCAGTTTAGAGGTCAAAAAAGCTCTAGGAAATTTGCAATTTTGAGAAGAAAAACGAAGAGATCCGAATCAAACAATGTACGAATATCATTTTTGAGTAGTTCTATAACGTTTAATGAAGATATTTGTTCCTGGAATTCTGAAATAACCAGGATGAACAAAATATTTTTGACATAGGTACGTCTGATGTAAACATTTGTTCGTTTCGAGTGGAAAACGTTATTTCAATAGGTAAGTCCATATGAAATCAAAAGCATCATTTCAGGTCGCATTGATATTTCAGGCTTCTACTAAACCGAATTTTCCTTTTCACTGACAAATAACGTAATGAGAACAAAATTCGGGGATTATTCGTATTCTAGAAAAAAATACGCAAGGAAATGATATTAAACTGTATGTACTATGATAATTATTATCGATATTTCAATATTTTTTTTCGATTTTATGATATGTTTACATGTCTTTTGATTCCTAATGAAGTTGAAGTCTGAGATAAACAGTCGTCACGTGTTACCAGGCAAGTGGTGTAACGACTAACGTCTAGGTTTGTGGACCCGGTAGTGTACCGGGTTCGAATCCCCATCGTGGCATGTTCTGTATATTTTGGAGAAAAAATTGTTTTCAGGTTCAAAGAAAGCTGATGAAATTAATTCAAAATTTTGATGTACATGTTTATATAGGTACGTTTCAGATATATACATGGTGTTTCTATAAATCTATTAATAATTTCACATTTCTACGTTATAACAGAAAGCTTTCAATGAAATTGAGGGGGCTTTTGAATTTCGAGTGATTCGTTATAGGAGGTGGGATTTTAAATATAGATACTATGCTTCGGATTCATACGGGGTGCTCCTATAAACATGTCGAATATTTTGAATTTCTGCATTATTGCAGGGACATTTCAACAGAAACGAAAAAGTTTTTGAATTTCAAATGATTTACTATCGATGGTGGGATTTAAAATATATTATGCTTTGGATTTATACCGGGTGTTTCCATAAAAATGTCAATTATTGTAATTTTCTACTTCATAACACATTTGTATAACTTTTCTTATAAATGTTCAATAGACGCTCTGAGTATATACAGGGTGTGTAGTGTAGTCAGACAGATACCCAGGAATAGATCAAATATCTATGAACATCAATAACCAATGATGATCTATCGACGTATACAAAACGGTTCGAATGACCTACTGTTCATCTGATCTATCGGTTCAATTGATCTACCGGTTAAATTATTCTACTTAGAAAGGTAGATCTACCGGTTTCACAAATCTACTTAAAAAGGTAGATCTACTGGCCTGACTAGAAAATCATTGTTTTTCACATGGGCGGTTATACGTTGCGTGTTCACGAGTTGGGAAACCATCCGCTTTGTTTGTGTTAACGCCAGACCAAACAAGAATATGGTTCACCAAAGAGCACTTCAAAAAAACAGATAGTTTGCGGGCACGTATAACGCTTCAATTCAGTATTTACTTTGGATTCACTTTCATTTACTTAGAGAACTATATAACACTTCATTTTTGTAATCGAAATGAATTCACTACTGTTGTGAAATGAAAGAAAAGTTTTCCTTTTCAAATATGAAAAAAAAATTTTCCTTCATCTTTTGATCACCAAACGAAATTTTACATAAAACGAAGCGGTTGCGAAACGGAGTTCGCCTGGTTTGCTAGTCGAAGATAAAAATGTGTTCGGAAAAAATTTCTCGAACACTTTTAGCTCTAAAATATATGCCCTGAAACAGGCATGTCAAATATGCCGTCCGCTCAGCATTTTCTGCAACCCGAACAAATTCTGCAAAGAAACGGATAATGCGGACCGTCAGCTCGCAATTTTTTTATAACAGCCGTGCATTCTCACATACATCGATAGTGACCAAAAATTAAACTAGGTATATTCACTTGTGTTTTCATCATCGATCAAGGTGAAGTGGACCGTTATTTTCAAAATTTGCAGAGGGTGTAAGAAAAATATAAATTTCTCCCAGATCGCACCTACAATTTAGATGAAACCGGTATATCTACGGTTACTTAAGAATGAAGCAAGGGACTTGGGCCTGAAAGAGTAAACTAATTTGGGAAATGCGAACGAGGAAAAAATACCGCAACGATTATCGCGTTTAGTGCATCTGGTAATTACATACCACCATTATTTGTATTTCCTAGAGGGAGAGGATGAGTCCACAGCTTCAGAAAAATGGACCAAGTGGTGCAATTTACACATATACAGATAATGGATGGAGTAAGGAATCTGTCTTTTTTTTGTGGCTAAAATATTTCTAAAAAACAACTTGTCTAGCCCTGATAATCCCGTTCTACTCATATAAGACAATCACTCGAGCCAAATTTCACTTCAATAATACAGGGTGTTTCATTGGGAAAGGGAAATACTTTACAGGTGCATAGGTGGCACCAAGACGGTTCTAGAGATACCCAATTTATTGGGTCTCACTGTCTTCGTAGCCGAGATAAAGGGTGTTTTATGAATTTTGCCCGTTTCTTCCTGAGGCCGTACCAGACGAACCACCCGGTATATTTTTTTCATATTTGGCAAATATGTTCCTAACTGAGAGCCCAAACATATCATGCAATAACCGCCTCGAAAATCCAGGTCCGGGTTAACAAAAAATTATGAATCGTTTGAATCCTCGAAACAACACCGGAACACATCGGAATTTTGAAAATCTGTTTTAATATCCGAAAACACCACTAAAAACTAAACTGAGATGTATACTTCAAATTTTCGCGCAGATTGTTTTACTGCACAAATTTTCAAGGTAAATGTGAAGTTTTCAGGAACTTGGATACCCGAAAGTGGTTTGAAGTGACCTTAACAATGAATTATCAACAATATTGAATCCATAATTATTGAACATTACTTTGTAATTCATTTCAACATTGGTTTTCCTTTTTATAGCCGTATCCAGGTCCGGGTTAACAAAAAATTATGAATCGTTTGAATCCTCGAAACAACACCCTGTACATAGGAATTTTGAAAATCTGTTTTAAAATTTGAAAATACCACTTAAAATGAACTGAGACGTACACTTCAAATTTTCGCGCAGATAGTTTCAATGCACAAATTTTCAACGTAGAAGTGAAGTTTTTAAGAATTAAGATACATGAAAGTGGTTAGAAGTGACTTTTAACAATGAATTATCAACAATATTGAATCCATAATTATTTCATCATTACTTTGTGATTAATTTCCACATTAGTTTTCATTTATTGAGAAGTGAGTTGCATTATAACGTACATATAATAATTATGGATTTCAATATTTTGATAATTCATTGTTAAAAGTCACTTCAAACCACTTTCAGGTATCCAATTTCTTAAAAACTTCACTTTCACGTTGAAAATTGTGCAGTGAAACAATCTGCGCGAAAATTTGAAGTGTACGTCTCAGTTCAGTTTTAGTGGTATTTTCGAATTTTAAAACAGATTTTCAAAATTCCGATGTACAGGGTGTTGTTTCGAGGATTCAAACGATTCATAATTTTCGTTAACCCGGACCTGGATTTTCAATATACGGCTATAAAAAGGAAAACCAATGTTGAAATGAATTACAAAGTAATGTTTTAAATAATTAGAACCGTCTTGGTGCCACCTATGCACATGTGAAGTATTTCCCTTTCCCAATGAAACACCCTGTATAACTACTGCAAAGAGAATGGGATTGTTATGGTCAGTAATTCACCTCACACATCTCACAAAATGCAAGCCCTTGATGTTACATTTTTTGCTGCATTAAAAAAAAAACGTGTAGTTGCCATTGTTATTCTTTTACACAATCAAGGATTAGAAACTCAGAGCAAATGCATAATTTTTTTGAAGTATCATAAATATATCGTTTACTTTATTGAATTCAAAACCTAGCCTAGCAATTGGTTTCAGAACTATACTAGTAACTGGCTCAAGACATTCAAGTTTCTCTATTCATTTTTACTATCAAATAAAAAATAATTTGCTTAGGTGTCTTAACTTCGACGCACTTCCCCACCTCCCCCACTTGCCAGTTGGTCTGCTAAAGTATGACTTAGTACCTACCAGTGGCGCAGCCAGGATTTTGTTTTGGGGGGGGCTGAACTGAACAATTGCGAAAGTTGCAAAAAATGAAGAAGAAAGAAATAACGAAGAAATTAATCTTGGGGGGGGGGAGCGCTGCAGCCCCAAAGCCCCCTACTGGCTGCGCCAGTGGTACCTACACAAAGTTGAGTTGATTGTTATGCTCAAGTGCATTGAATTATTACGTTTTCTATTTTCAGACTAGCATTGACAGTATGATTGGAGAGTCAAACGCTTGTGAGGCCGTTTTACTGTCGTATAATATAAATATCCTTTTTCCGGTAGTTCCACTTGTACATTTCTTATACGCTTTTCTATGGCGAAGGTTGCCAATGAAACCTTTCGTGTTCCTAGATTTTTGAAAAGCTTTCAATTAAGACAATCATGACATTTATTAGAGAACACAGCATATGGGATTTCGGATGATCAGCTGAAACTCATGAATCATATTCTGAAAAAAGGTTCAGAGAACAAAGAATGGGTGGAGCCGTCTACATCTCATAGGACAGCCGAATCATATTGGAGTTTCGCTGTGTAGAATGTTGGGACCACTTTTATTTCTCTCACATATGAACGATCTACCCATTCCCTTGAGATTTAGATTTTTACTTTTTCTCCTCTATGCAGATTACTCCAATTTTCCTGATGTAGGAGAGAAGGCTCGTAAAAACGGCGGGTGATTGAATGGTGTGACGCAAACAAAATTGAATTGAACATGAAGACTGAGTCCATTTTTTCGAACGAAAGGTCAAATATCACATTCTATAATACGGTTTCTGCGGTCTTCGAATGCTCCGACAAAATTTCTTGAACTTTATGCCGATGCAAACATGAACTTAACGTCCATCAAAATAATTGTGAGTTTTTCATTGATTTCAAAAGTCGGAATAGAATCCGACAAATGGTCAGCTAGGTAACAATAATATCTGACTAACTGAATATCATCTCTCTAATCTCAACAAAAAGAAATCTCTATAATTGAACATTTTTATGTTAATCTTGAATAAATCTATTCCATATTGAAAAAACCACTGAAAGTAATGTCAAAACTACCAAGAACGTTCAACAAACGATTGTCATCCTGAAAACATGACATTTTTCTTATCCACATTCAATCGAGCCTATCTTGAATCGACTTATTCAAATATCCAAGAAGTGATCAGGGCCATACGGCTTCATAAGTACGCCAAGCAACAGAGCTATAAATGATTAGTTTTTTGACAAAAATACTACCTGGAAACCACCTGTGCCATTCCGTGCAGGACAGTCCGTAGTTTATTCCCACCGTGTCCTCAACACGAAAATGCCATTTTTTATTTGTTATCAACAAAAAACAACAAAAATTAGCGTTCTTTTCAGTTTTTTCGTTGCAAAATGGAAACTATTGATGCAGTGATAACATTGCAATGGGATGAATTGTAGAGAATTACATTGTGAAGGGAATGATGGATCAAACGATCCGATCGAATAATTTAAACTGGAGAAAAGCGGAAAAAACCGGAAAATTGCGTGTTTTTTCTTTTAACTCATAACTCTGCCATTTTGCAATATTAAGAACTGAAACTTCACACGATAGTAGCTATTGACGTGCAAATTATGTGTGCCAAAATTGGAATCGGTCGGATAAATAGTTTTCACATAATTTCCATTTGAATTTTTTTTGGACATATTTTTGGGAAAGCTGGATGCGTTCGATGTTGTCCGATTGGAATTAAAAAAATTGATTTGGAAAGAAGACGTGATCAGTAACAAAACGTCTATTCTGATTTTTCAATAAAATACGTTTAAGTGTGTTCAAAATTAGTGAGAACATGAGGGAAAACAATCGACGAGCGAGAGTGGTCGAGTGGTGAGGGAATGAGCGAATCGAGGGGAAAAGCTGCGGAAGCCAATGGTCGCCGAGAGCTCGTAGCTCTTGGGTACACATGCAAATTCGAATTTCGTTCCTTCGGTTACAGTTTCTTTAGTGCTTCAAATTTATACCTATATCTGTGTGAGATTTCACAAAATTGTCATGGAGAAGACCGTTATTCTAGATTTTTCTGCTTGTTTAGCTCTTCACCCCTTTTTTCACCCACGAGCCGCCACTGTTTGACATTCACAGTTTGTACAAAATACAAAAATGTTGTTTGTATTGTAGGTATATAAAATTCGTTCTTCCAGAACTCAATCACGAGAATTCTAATCAACATTCTCATGAGCCATTGAAAACGAACTCATTTCACACTAATACAAAAATAACTGTATATTTTCCCATTGACAAAATTCGAGTATGAAATTTTCATAAAAATCGCAAATTTTTCCTCGAGTTGGGAATATTTGGGTCACGAACCCGATTTCCGCCGCCGACTACCTTCTTGAGAACCACCTCGAGTTTGTCGTAAACATGTCTCAAGGATCATTCACGCGTCAACTTCTCCGGCGAAAACGACGCACTCCTTCCGTGCTCTTCGCTTCATCTAATATGTCTTATATGCCACGAGTCTAACGATTCGACTCTTCGCTTCGAGCTCCTAAGTGTGAGTCTACCCATTCGATTCAGGGAAAACCTCTCTGGCAGAAAACAATGCTTCACATCGCTTCGCGCCTCTTCGCTCAAGTCAACCTATAAGATTCCAGCAACAAAGATATAAATTAACCCCACTCTTTTCATAGGTGCCACGTCCATTATTCGCTCCAGTTTCAGCAAACACGAACCAAGATGTACCAGTCTTATGCACCCGCTGAAATAAAATTCGATATCACCAGAAACGATCACAATCAGGCTACTGCGAACAAACGATCGTCATCCTGAAAAATCGACGTTGTCCTTATCCATCATCAATCGGGGCCCGACTTATTCAAACAAACCAAGGAGTGATGAGGGCATACTTTTCCTACATTACCTACGGTCTCATACGCGAATGGGCGTACATGAACCGATCGAAGGTAACGGGGCATCCCGAACGCCGATAAATCGCTCTCTATCGCATTATCGCATTACGCCCGGGCGTCCCGTTCGTGGGCAGATTGGTTCATTTTTCACGGATGATGTAATGCTGCCTTTATTATCGAATTTCCCGCGGATATAATGGCCTCCTCCATTGAAATAACTCGGCCAACAAATTCAATGGCTGATCTCGGCCTAGATAACTTTTCGACCCGTGCTCGTGAACTTTGAGTAACGGGAAGATGAAATGGCTTAATTGTCGCGACCAATGGAGTAATGGTGAAATGGTTTTCCCCTGGTGTATTACATCGCCCAAAGATCGAAGATGGACGTGTCAGCCTATTGTCCATCGGTATTTCAAGCGGAAACCTATGCCATGAGATACTCTGGCCAGCACATTACATATTTGCGACAGCCAGGGAACTCTGAAATCTCTATTTGATGTTAGAGTTGACTCTCTTTTGGTAGAATAATGCAGGAAAGCTCTGCGTAGGCTGGGCTCTGATAACTTTTTGAAAGTAATCTGGTGTCTGGCAAACAACTCGGTCTGGTGACTGGTGCATTGACTGGTCATCTGTTTAACAAACATTTGAAGAAAATGGGATTGACTAGCTGCTCATTATGCCGGTGGTGCAGGAGTACTGATGAAACGGTTGAGCATATTTTGTTCAACTGTGGTAACCTTACTGAGTTAGGTCAACACACTAGGAAATCCAACAACTTCTATGTGAGAGGCACCACTCCTGCCCGACGCTCGCGACATTTCTGTCTTCGTGTCTGAGGAGCTTGAGTCTCTATAAAACGATGCGGGTGAACAATGGCCACTAGGCCTCAGTTCGGCCGGAAAGGCACCGCACAAGAAGAAGAAGATGCCATGAGGAAGTGCATTGTATATTGTGGCGGATGTAACTACCGAAAAAAGAGGATATATACTGGGTGTTTTTTTTAAGTGCTTAATTCATTCAGCTGTAAAAGTCGCATTTGTGAAGTGGAAGTGAAGGTGAAGTGTAACAAACATTTCATGTCTTCAAACTCGGTAGTTTCTGTCGTTATCGAAGATGATGCGACTTTCGAAGAAAATGAAAAAAACGCTTAAAAAATTACCTGGTATACTATCTAAAAGCAGAGCAACTCTACTAGCACTTGATTTATCGTCAGTTTGGTTAAGTTAGTCTGGAATGCAAAATGTCAATTAACGCACCCGAATGAGGTCAAACCTCAAAGTAAAAATAAACCAAGAGATGACTTCACGCTTTGTTATGCAGCCAAGTAGAATCTGTTTATTTACGCAAACAATATTCCAGAGTTGCAAACTCTGCCGTATCTCTATTCCGTATTGGGATAATTGGGTCTACGCTTCCCTACTTTGAT
Organism: Propylea japonica; assembly: GCA_013421045.1. Lineage (NCBI taxonomy): Eukaryota > Metazoa > Arthropoda > Insecta > Coleoptera > Coccinellidae > Propylea > Propylea japonica. The sequence goes on from CM024241.1 coordinate 56,505,888, forward strand.
ACTAACGGCTTGCGTCTGTTAGAGACA
>CM024241.1:56506014-56565123 GCA_013421045.1 Propylea japonica
AGTCATAGGTCACAAAAATCGGTTTTTTTCGCTTTTTTTGGAAATAACTGATTTCCTATGGGTTTTTCTGCTATTTGTATTTATTATGTAGAATACAAAATGAGTATAATCAACTAGGTTATTAATCGAGCGACTAATGGTTTCGAACTATTAACGCGTTCGCTCTGCTCACGCATTAAAATATCTTGACCATTAGTCGCTTGTTTAATAACCTAGTTGATCAAATAACTATAACAAAACTTACCTGCCCATGTAATTGCAGAATTTTCAATGAAAAAAGAGATCAGAGTCTGAAAAACTGATGTCGGTGTCTAATTTGTATGAAAACGTTACGTGAATAACTATAATATGATCGTTTCATAGATACTGGTGAACTGGAATACCCTCAACTTTTTGAGCGCTCGTTCTACTTAAACGAGTGCTATATCGTTTTGCCCAAATGTCTGAGTTCTTTGATTTTGAGCCAAACGATAGGGTTTGACTCTCTGATGATGAATCTGTAGTCGAATTCAATTCTGTTCCGTGAGGCCGGCCGGCCGTAAACACGATTACTTTCGAAGTATCTCAGAAATAATGTGTCAGGGACCCATAGTTCATAGGAACTTTGTGTCATGAAATCCTCTAAGAATAAAGCCCCGAATTTACAGCACCTTATTCTGAAACCACCCTGGATATTGATCTTTCATGCAGCCTAAACATTGAAGATAGATTAATGATTTTCTCATAATGACAAACAAAAGTTCTGATAACAGGTTATCTCTGCCTGACTTTGGCAGACCCGTTTGTTATGAATTTCTCGGCGTTTATCATAAGGTCAGGTTGGGGAAAGTATTCATTCCTGATTCGCTTAGAAATAAGGCGAGCCCACCAAGTCCTATAGTTCATTCTATAAACGTTGAATTAGTTCGAAAGTTTGTACAAGGAATTTTCAATCGATTCAAAAATGGAGTCCAATTGTATAACTTTAACGAGATTTGTGCTGGCGGAACAGAAAAAAGCACCAGGCGCGACTGGAGAGCTGACACAATTATTAAATTCTCTACAAACTGCGGTTAAAGTTATAAGTTCTGCTGTGAGAAAAAGCCGGAATCACAAAACTGTAAGTTTGCATAAGACCAGGTATACCTAATAATGGTTTGGTTGAACTTGAAGTCGCAGGAAATGTAACCTTGATAACAAGGTCGATCTCCTTCATTTTACCAGTGGCGGTACTTACATTGTATAACAGTGGTCTGGGTAAATAATTGAATTTCGATGACCAGCAGATATCGACCAGATTTTGGTGTCATTGTATTTATTACGTCTTCCTGAACAACTTTAGTGAAACCAACAGGTATCGGTCTGCCTTAGTTTAGAAAATATGGACCCCCAGAGTTCCAAAAATATTCAATCTTCACGTCGCTTTTTTCACTATAAAAACTTAAATTCACTGCTCCAATTTTGTCCAAAGATCACCTTCGAACATTCAAATTAATATTTGATTAGTTTCATTTAAGGTATATTTAATAATTAATGCTGAAACATCGAAATTCTAGAGGCACCTCAAATTCTAAGGAAAGCCCGCCGTTTTTAATGGTAGATTTGGCACTGCGTAGATTCATTCGCGCGAATATGATACAATTAGCCTATTCGTTTTTGAGATATTTCGTGCTCCTGAGTAACTCAAAAGCTCGAAATACGGCTTCCCATTGGCTGGGCACAAGCACTGGTACAGCTCAGGAGCTCGAAATACCGCAAAACGAATACAGTAAATAATCAAATTCAAGCGGATGACCTGGTCATCATTGGTCAAGACCAATAATGACCAACAATGACCAACTGCATTTAAGCGCTTTTGTTGCTGGTCTTTATCATATGACGTCATGACTTGCCCTCTCAACGTCATCGATTAAGACCGCAGATATGACCTAAGGTGAACATACTCGAGAGCCGAGTCAAGCTTCTGGTCATTGAAGAAATAAGGTTAAGTTTATGCTTATATCTTATGATAACCACATGATGTCAGAATTCAAATAAACATTCACTTGCAATTACAACAGATATGAAAACTTCTAAACTGGACATGACTCAATTGTAGCGTAAATCTGAATAGAATGTTGAACAACATTCAGCTAGCAAAAATAAAATAAATCATCTAATTAACTTAAGTGGTTGTACGGATGTGGTATGGAAAATAGTATTCAAATTTTTGTCCAGGGAGTAATACAGTAGGTTTTGGGGATTTTTCTAGTTTCTCATTAAATATAACTAGGAATGGATAATTTCAAAACAAACGATATTCAGTCCCATACATGCATTTTTACTGAAACGAAACTCTAATTTAGAAAATCGTTGGTTATGTGTTTGTTTCATTCTCCCTAACCTACATTAACGAAAATGCGAAGATGACCAGAACTGCATTTGAGCGGAAGCTGGTCATTCGGTCATTCCTCAAGTGCCAAGACCAAGGGCAGGACCAAAATGACCACAGTCATTACTGGTCATTCGCTTGAATTTGATTTTAAGCCTTCCAGTAAATCCCGCCATCATTTGATTATGTCACTCGCCGAATGACGGAGCAGTGGTGCCAAACTTACCATGAAGAATGCAGGATTTCCTTAGAGTTTGAGGATATATGATACCTTTAGAACTTCGATGTTTCTGCATTGATTATTGAAAATACTTGAATAAATCTAATCAAATTGTTATGGGAAAGTTCTAAGGTGATTCATATATTAAATTGGAGCAGTGAATTTGTGGTTTCATAGTGAAAAAAGCGACGTGAAGATGGAAAATTTTTGGAACTTTGGGGGTCCATATTTTCTAAACTAACACAGACCTTCACCTTTTGGTTTCACTAATGTTGTTCAGGAAGACTCAATGAATACACTGACACCAAAATCTGGTCGATATCTGCTGGTCGCCGAAATTCGATATTCACCGACGTCAAACGAATACGGCATGCAGAGCAGAATGTACTCCTTCTAATTTTCAAAATTCGTTTGTATGAAAGTCTCATGGCGTTTTCCATCGGGGGAACTAATGCACACCGGTGCGACCTAAGTGCAATTTTTTGTGTTCCATTGGTACGAAGAACAATGCAATGCCCATTCAAATGAAAACCAATGCAGTGCCAGTGCAACACCAGAGCAAAACTGGTGCACCTAATGGGAAACGCTATCAATGTTCGAAATATATGATATACCAAGCAAATGTTGGAATTTTTCCCTCTAAATAGTTTTTCTTCACTTGGTAATGATTGTTATCACAAATTTTATCTATATTCGATGTAGGTATATAATATAAAACAATAATTAAATGTGAAGATAACAGTTCAATATCATACAGGCCCTGAAAAAAATTCATTGCTAACCCAACCAATGTTGGTGTAATAGATCCATGGCTACACTAGTACAATAAAAGCCTCCTCTCCTCACCAATGGCAAATATGTCATTTTATCCACGACTATTGTATATTTCACCAATTAGGCGTCTGTTTGCTCGGCCATAATAATACCCATTAATCATCAGTAGTGAATAATGAGTTATTATTCACTGCTGTCAGATGCTTCATAGATTAAGCTCTTATTTTATATTCTTGAAATTGATATTTCTTCAGTCTTTTAAAGTACTCCACCGTCTCCACCTAACAAATATGGGTATACCTTGTCAATTGAGGACCTAATCGACTTTTATTACATCAATTAAAGCAATTTTTATAACAAAATATACAATGACAAGTTCTCCAAAATTTCTCATGTGTCAAAACGACTTATTCCACACTTGTGACGGTCTTGAATATATTCAGTACTCGTGGATAAAGTTATGCTATACTCGCGTATAACATGGCTGTTATTCGCTCGGTGATTTCGGCCACTCGCCTACGGTTCGTAGCCTAAACTTCACCTCGTGAATAACAGCTATCATACGCTCGTTGCATAATATACTATTTATTACAAAATATACAAAGACAACTTCTCCGAAATTGTCTCATGTGTCAACTTGACTTTTTTCAAACTTGTAATAGAAGGGTCTTGTCACGGTCACCAAATGTCCGATTGTATAACTTTAACAAGATTTGTGCTGACGGAACAAAAAAAAGCACCAGGCGCGACTGGAGAACTGACGCAATTATTGAATTCTCTACAAACAGCTCTTAAAGTTATAAGTTCTGCCGTGAGAAGAGCCGGATTCACAAAACTGTAAGTTAGCATAAGCCCAGGTATACTTATAATTATTGTTCGGTTGAACTACAAGAAATGTATAACTTTTATAATCAGGTCGATCAATAAATAACCGATTGCAATAATGTAGTGTGTCTCTCTCTTATCGTCGAGATTGATTAATTCCTTAGACAAAGGATTAACTGTTATTAATTATTAATTCAAGCAGTATGATAGGCCACCGAAAGTAATTACATCTAGTATTACGGGCAGCCTGACACATTAAATATATATATATATATTTCTTTGAATTGAGAGCTAACAAAATACAATACATGAAACAAAAAAGACCCTAGCTGAGGTTAGTGCAAAACGGGGTACCATACTAGTCTGCGTATGATACCAGAGCTCAGGAAAAAACCTCAGTAAAAAAACCCTGTTTCGCCGTTTTTACAAAATTGAAACCTAAAACTATTCGAATAAATACCTTCAATATTCAGATAAAAAATACTTAATTCTTGCTCTCGGGCCAGAAGGGTGTTTAAAACCAGGTCTGGCCTTCCAAGTGATGATTTTTCGAATCTTCTGTTCTTCTAAGACCGTTACAGGACCCTACTGAAGGGTAATCATCTCTCATAGATTTAAACAGTGGTATTTCATTCTAAATATCGAATTCCATTTCAGAATAATGATAAAAAACGTATGACAAACTTATGTCAAAATGACATGAATAAATAATTCGATGCGAGTACTGGCAGGTTCCTACTATACTGACCGAATTAAGTCACTCCCAACTATAAGAGTGAGACAACACTACATTATTGCAATCGGTATTTATTCAATGAATTATTTTAGCACGTAATCTTTCGAATATACAATTGTTCAACTAGACGGAAAAATTCTGTCTTAGGCATTGTATATCGTATGTTCCGATGTGAATTTCCAAACCTGTATGTAATTCAATTTTAGATTTGGAACAGCTGGTGAAACTAATGTACAGGGTGAAGAAGTTAAAAAACTAGATGTATTAGCGAACGAATTATTCATAAATATGCTTAAATCCTCCTACACTGTAGCATTGTTGATATCAGAAGAAAATGAAACGTTATTGAAGTAAGATTATTTGATTATATAATATATTTTGAAGAAGAAGAGTCATAAATGAAAATGTTGTTCACAATGAAAAATTGAGTCATAATTTTCACCATTTATTCTATTATGTAGAGATATAAACGAAATTTTTGTTCAAATTAAAATATTAAATCATATTTTCACCACTCATACTATAGAATTATCTAATTCAATGACAATTTCCATATTAACAAATTACTTTTTTAGATAGAAACGGAGAGAAGAGGCAAATACATTGTAGCTTTTGACCCACTCGACGGTTCTTCCAATATAGATTGTTTAGTCTCAATAGGATCGATATTTGCTATTTGGAAGAAAACAGATAACCGTGTGTACCAACTATTGCCGATGGTTTAAACCTGGCAACACAGGTTGTAGCAGCAGGTATGATGAGGATTACCTCATAAAAGTATTTTTCAGAGAATATGACGAATTAGTTATTGCTATTTCTAAGGCTCTTTATAGTGCTCTACATTTCTGTTAGGCAATATAAAAGAAATCAACTACAGATCATTTAAGAGAATCTGATTAATGTCTTGTCAGTTAACGTCAATTCTGCTTCATAATAGGTTAGCCTGGTTCTCAGAGCTTCGACGTGAAGCCAGCGACAATCCCCACTACCCCTATTTCTCCCTCGCTGTCGCAAGAAATACAAGTGAAGTTGATATTATTTCAACTACACAAGAGGCGTGTCGCTACAGATGCTTCAGATTTTGACAACCAGAAACCCAAAAGGAGGGGGTCAGGGGAGTTTTGTGATATCCTCTGATTGGTGGAATAATTGTCGCTGGATACACGACGAAGCTCTGAGAACCAGTCTTCACGAGTAGTTTCGTCTGTTGGACAAGACCGCAAGACCAACATTAACTTATAATAGAATAGCAGTATTTTATAATGATAGTTTAGTGCAATCTAAGTGTGGTTCATTGAGAAATTTTGTGGTTTTTATACTTTTATTTCAATCAACTAATGACTAATGAAAAATTTTATTTTAAATTGCAATATTTTAACATTGATTGTTTCCATTGGCATCCCTCTGCATAGGCTCGTATTCATAGTTCGCCCTTAACGGTGAGTGAGCAGTTTGTATCGCCCTTATAAAAACTATCCTTAAGGTGACCTCAAATCTCACTCACCCTCAAGGGCGAACTATGAATACGGCTCTTATAGTGACAATGGTAGCAAGGGAGGACCTTGTTCTATTTGTGATTTATTCAGTTGTCAACTAATTCACTGTCAGTGGTGACAAGAGGATTTTCAAAAAATAGCGAAAATTTGCGTCTCTGATAGTTTTTCTTTATTGAAATCCATTAACAATCTAACATTTTCTCACTTTCAACATGAATATCTCCCTAAGTTCAACTTAACAATCATACAATATATTGAAATGAAAATACTAAAACTACAGCAAAAATTCATGTCAGTTTTATTCTTCATTGTTGTAATCAAATATATTTCAACTTCATTATTTTTATTCACCTGAAGAAACTTAAATTTGCATAATTCTTAGTTCCTTGCTTGCTACCGAAGCCAATGCTACCATAAAATATTTAACTGATATTTATCTACTCATAACAAAATTATATTTATTAGTATAATTCAATATAAATAAAAGTTCCAAGGATGGAAAAAACTACAAAATCTTCTAATAAATTGCACCAAACTATTCATTATAGGCATTGAGTTTAAAAATATTTTTAAACTCAATGTTATAGGTTAATGTTGGTCCTCTAGTCTTGCCCACCTGTTAGAACTGCCCGTAACCTAAACTTGTTTGAGTTACTTATTTATAATAATTTTAATATATTGCTTAACTAATTCATAGGTTATGCGCTTTATGGAAGCGCCACTATGATGGTCCTTTCCCTTGGATCGGGGTTAATGGATTCATGCTGGACCCATCTATAGGAGAGTTCATTCTCACTGATAAAGATATGAAAATCCCCGAAAAGGTAATATCTACTCTATAAATGAAGGTTATACCCATCAATGGGATGAAGCAATCAAGACCTACATTCAAAATAAGAAAGACCCTGCGAAAGGAAAACCCTATAATGCGAGATATGTTGGTTCGATGGTGGCTGATGTTCACAGGACAATTAAGTATGGGGGCGTTTTCATATATCCTGCCACCAAATCTTCACCAAATGGCAAAGTAAGTATCAAAGAAGTGTTATGTTGAACGAATTACTTGCGATATCGGAGTATAGTACCTATAGGGCCTATTGCACCAAAATATTTTGCAACTTTTCACTTTGCGTTCTGGAAAATTTGCAAAGTGAGCGTTAATTATGTTGCACAAGATTTCTCTCAACATTCAAGTTTCGCGAAGTGCTTTTCACCACGGCCTTCTAAAGACATGGCCGGGCACCTCAAGAGGCAACGCCGCAAAGACGTTCTTTGGGAGGTATACCGCTCACACGAGAGACACGATTATTTAGAACGTTTAATTTCATTTCCTTATGTTATTTAGTGTGTTTTCCTATGAATATCTGAAAAAAGGGTGAAAGTATGCCCTGCTCAGTCAATAAATTGGATATATACAATACAATTTAAACTGAAACGAATTGGTTGATGGTTCAATCCATTTATTGTCGAGCAAAATCCACGTGGAGGTGTCTCTCGCCAGAAAACTTGAACTCAAATATAACTCCCAAATTGGAATTAACCCCAATAAAATTATTCCCACTACTTCTATGTGATTATCATTCTTCGTATTTTTCACTTAATTATAGAGAAAGGTTTAAAAAATGGAACTAAGCGAATTTAGAATGAACTTCGAATTCAAACCACAAGTACCTACAATCTTCTGTGAATTTTGAATAGGTGGTGAAAGTCCATTCAATGCTATGAATAGTCAGTTAAAATAAAATTGATTTTTGTTCGAAACTCTCAAAAAAATTTTCGTTGTCGTTCAAAATATAATATTCTGAAATAGAGCACATAGGTATGAACGATAATAAAATTTAATAGATCAGTTCTTGCAATTTTGGGTATCTCAAAGAAAGTAATTTAATTGTTCCATCTGCTTGTGAATGTTTATCGAACTTAATTATATCGTTGGAATCGAATTGTTTTTCACAAACAAAACTTTTGTTGGAATGGAATTCCGCGGTATAGCCCTCATCTATGAAAGCCTACGCTGTTTATATTTCGGCAAACTGAAACAATTGAAATATCCTTAATTTTTTTAGGCGGATATCACACGATGAGATACTATTTTTCAAAGAAGATTTGTTTGATTTATTGGTTAGAGACACTTACAAAAAGACGAAAGTAGTTATCCCAAGGAAAATTCACTAACACCAATATCACAAACACTTTTACTGTTCATAGCACTCGCACAATCACAATAGTTAACTATAACTCACTTATTTTTCACATTTACTTCCACAATCAACACTAAAAACTTAATAATTTACCACTAGATATTTACTAGCGCTCACGCTTGCGCCTGTAACACAACTGTCCATAGAGACTACTTTAGAAGGCTGTGCTTGTAAATGTCGGGAGGGTATACCTCTCTACAGCGTTGCGGCTCTTGGCTATGACCGGGCCCGGAGGTTTAGAAGGCCGTGTTTTCACCATGCACTTTGCAATTTTGAATGCGTTTCGTGCAACGTAATTCATTTGAAAAGTGAAAAGTAGCAAAGTCTCTAAAAATCCAAAATCTTTATTATTTTTCAATATTTATTCATTCGCTTTTTTCATATGAAAGAAGAAATTTGAAGCTTTTTATATGTTATTCTCCGAAGAAATATGACGGCCTTTCGCCTTCACGACGAGCTTGAGTTTATTTCTGAACGAGGAGCACGCTGCTCCATTCTCGCTTCAGGGACAACTTGAGCGATTCCTTAAAAAATATGTTTTTCAGAACAAATCTGGTCCTGTAAGATACCCAAACTCAGTAATCGACAGGGTTCAAATCTGGTGACGACGGCGGCCACATGCCACGTTCGATCAAAAATGGAACGTTCGATCTCAACCAATTTTGCGAGCCATTTTCTTCATGCGTAGGAGCCGAGCCGAGCCTTGTTAGAAGTCCAACGATCCGAACCGATGTTTTGCATGCTTACGATATCAACTCAAATGTCAAGATCTTGTATCGGTAGATTTGTTCGTTTATCTTGATTAGTTGCGATCAATTGACAGGAAAACGAGTAGAGAGCGGCCTTGTTCGGAAATGGCCATGGCCATGACTTGGTCGGCTCCTTGTCATCGAGTGACTCATAAATGATCCGAATGGTCGCTGGTACGTCTCTTCAATCAAACCAGATCGTTTGAACGTGAAATGATGAAAATAGCTCGCATTCCAAATTTGGACTGAATATCTCAAAAACTGCAAGAGTTATGAAGAAAAAAATTTTTTTGGAAATTTCAACACCCTGTAGCTCAGTAACGAAGCTTTTGCGGACCCATGTTTATAAGGACTTTTTTTCTTGAAATTATATGAAGATTCATCCCCTTAAGTTGTGACATACTATTATGTAACACCCTGTACAGGAAGCAATACTCCTTCCTTCTTTTATTTTCACCAATTGTCATAATAAACTTGTTGAAGTTCCTCAAATTAATAAGTGAAGTACAAAGGTTTAAATAATTTTTTATTTTATTCTTACAGCTGCGCCTTTTATATGAATGCATACCTATGGCTTTCATTGTGACTCAAGCAGGTGGGTCAGCTTCTAATGGTCAAATCCCAATCCTGGATATTCAACCGAAAGCAATTCATGAAAGATCTCCAATATTCTTGGGCTCTCGAAGTGATGTGGACGAGATACTCGAAACAATCAAGAAATACAAGAAATAACAGAATTCAACGATAAGGAGAGAATAGATTAATTCTATATTTTCATAAGAAAAATATATTGTTAAATTATGTACAATAAGCATTTTCAACAAGAATAATCAATATTACAAGTGTACACATTTCATTGATAATGAACGGTTCATTAAAACAACCGTTTCTACAAATCGAACTTTTACATTCAAAATAAATTCCGGCAAATAGGACATGAGCTCTTGTTGCTGGTGCTGAACCATTTGTACTGAAAATATAATAAAGATTATTGAATAATTCCTGAATAAAAATGTCATTCATTAACAATCATTGAGAAGAAAGTCAGATGTGTTGAATGGAACAATAGTCCATTCTTCTACAAATTTTCCTGATTTTATCAAAACCGAATGCAATTTAATGAGTTTTTTTGTTTCTGTATTCTATAACTCGGTATTGAGATATTAATCTGGTCTTCGGTTAATAAAAATAAACGGTTGGTGCTTACATAATTTTCAGACAGATGCGAAAGTAAGTTTTGATTGAGATGATTAAAAGTAATGGAATCACTTATGCCAGGTACAGACAGGTGTAAGTCAAAGCGTAAGGTAATGCGAATTCTTCGTTTGGACGGCATCACGATCATTACGAGTGAAGGTCGATCCACATATTTCTGTTACGTAACGGCAACGTCGCTGTCAGAGCTGCACTCCCTTCAGTGTAACCCGTTTTGAATTTTTCACCATCCACACAGCAACGTACGTTGTGGTCCGTGTCAGTGTTTTCCCAAAATCGCTGGGTTCGCTCTATTGTCTTTCGAAATGAATTGTTGCTCTGAAGACGTTGCTATTGGACGGGGAAGAAGAAAAGAAAAGAAGACACTGAACACACTCCATATGACATTTTCAAAATTGAATATTCTCATGACAGCAGTGCACTGTGATCACCGGAATATCATTGCATCCGACATATTTGAAAACGGGCCGAAATTTTCCCTTTGCTTCGAATAGACACTTGTATTTTCCAATATATTTTTTCACCGAATGTCACTCTACTGTGCGTCACGTTACGGAAATGTGTGGATCAACCTTAACTCTAGTCTCAACGTTCAACCCGATCCATCGAGGTGTCTGTCTCTCTGGTGAACTCAAAGGCCCTCGCGAGTGTAAAGTGTAATGTAATATATTAAATAGCAAAGCGTACCCATTGTGTAAGTTCAGATTAAAATAGAAAAAGGTAATAGGAGTCTCACCAGTGGCGGCTCCTCAGGGGAGGCAGAGGAGGCCGGGCCTCCCCTAATTTCACTGCATTTTATTCAATTTTAAATTCAAGTTTAATGAAAAATAATAACGTTTCTATATCTGTATTATATCCATCATTCTATCTACTATCCAAATCTCAAATTAATAAACATTTGTTTATTATTCAGCGATCTAAAACATTCATACATTATACGCAACACAAAATACGTATACTACGTATTTTGTGTTTGCCTGCTATACCTGCTATACGTAACGTAACGTAACGCAAACTCTTAGCGGAGGAGGCTCGCCTCCACGAGTCGAGATTCGTTAGCCTGTAACATTTCAACTTCTTCAAGTGAACGGTGCGGGAACCACTTAAGTTCAAGCTGTAGACCACGTGACCGGAGGCCCGACTCCACCAGCCTCTTTCCGCTTCTAGGCGAACGAGCTTAGCCGAAACTGGCGTCCGATCGGGCCGAATCAACCCCGATCATCGTGGATGGAGATCAGCTGTTGTTTTGATTCCCTCCCTTTTTATTAACGAAGTATTTAATCCTTTATCGTTCTACAGTGGGTTTTATAAAGCTTGATCGGGCAATCAAATCGTTGATTTTGAATTAAGTCGATGGTTTACCTCAAAAATGAACTGAAAATTGCACAGAAATAATGACATTTCATTTATCACCGTGATCGGAGTTTTATGAAACCCGGCATTAGCGTGTGGTTTGTAGTTTTATGACATTTTTCGAAAAAGTATGTAGGGGTAAGATTCCAATATTTCAGCAAGAAAGATGGAAACGGAAAGAAGAAGTGAGAAAAATAATGCAAGTAGTGAACACAAGATCCTGTAGATTTTATTTTGAATAATAATTTCAGTAGAATGCCTTCCGATGATAAAATTTTCATAACTCAAGTTAAATTTAATTATTAATTCTGTTCATAATGGTTCGTTTTGCGTAGAATGGTATAATACATGCTAGTGGCTGACAGGAAGCCAAGTTCGAAAGAAATTATTTTGTTGGTGGCGTGGTCTTGGGCCTCCTCTGATTGAAATCTCACGAGCCGCCACTGAGTCTCACAATTGTATTGTTTAAAAATACAACCAGTTTCGAGATGTCTAAACTCTCTAAAATTTTCAAAGTGAAAATGTAGATAGCGCAGTAAACTTATAATTCTGCTGCTGCGTCATAAAACCACCATTTTGTAACCACCTCATCTTATGTATGCTTGTTTCATACGTATTTTCAAATTTTATAACCGAATTCCTAGTTCTTAACTGCAATCCTTCACAGGTTGGCATTTTATTATCATACTTGTGGTGTGGTGTGAGGTAACAACTCAGAAAAATCTTTTGCAGGAATCTGAGGATGGGATGCGTTTAGACATACCGAAACCGGTCGTGTTTTTGAACAATGAACTTGTGAGACTGAGACTTCTGTTACTTTTTTCTATTTTAGTGTAATATTACGCGTAATTTACTACGCGACGCGACGTGTATCTTTAGCCCGAATCCTCGTTCGGGTCGAACGTTGAGACGAGCCTTACGCTTAATGCTCGTAGTACAGTCCACAAAAATTCGCCTTACATTACGCGTTACATTACACCTATAGTCCATTCACGAAAGGTTGAGCAGTCGGTTGGCCATGGAAATTTGGCATATTCCACTGTGTATATTAAAATTCTAGGTTATGTTCTTTATTTTTATGTCAGATTGATACGCAATGTTGTCAATATTGCATAGAGTCCTCTGAAAACTTGCAAGCTCGTCGGACGAGGCCGAGTACATTCGGCAACGTTGACTTAATTTTACTACATGACAGTAAATACTGCCAACTTCAGATAAACAAAGAAACGCCTACTATGTGCTCAACCTTTCGTGAACGGACTATATGTGGACTCGGCATTAGACGGCTATTTGCAAAACTGGTTATCAAGATGTAGAGTGACGAACAATCTCCTATTCGGCATATTCGTAGCAACTGAGTGAAACAGCTAACGAACAAGGATTCGGATTAAAGATTCGAATTCGTGAGCCGTCCAAACGTTGCGAAATATTACATTACACGTTATTACCGTCTGGACCTGGCATAAAGTGTAGCGAAATATTACGCGTAATTTATAGTGCAATGTTTGGACGGATCACGAATTCACGGTGAATCTTTAAAGGTCGTTCCACACATTTCTGTAACGTGACGGCAACGTTCCTTTTATGCGCTTTTTCAGTTTGGATCTGGTATCTAACGTAAATGTGATTGTCTTGCGAAATGAATTGCTGCTCTGAAGATCTTACTTTTGGACGAGGAAGAAGAAAAGAAAAGATGACATTGGGTACATCCTATATGACGTTTGTCAAAACTGAAATATTCTCATGACGGCAGTCTACCGTAATCGCCGGAATATCATTGCATGGGACAATTCAGTGACGTAACGTACCGTAGCGTGACATTCAGTGAACAAATACAAGGTCTTTATAAATTATTTAAACAGCGCAGTTGGGTTTGGATTACTCTGTCGCTACAGAATACCAATCTCTAACCACGGCCTTCTAAACCTCCGGGCCCGGCTGTAGCCAAGAGCGGCAACGCTGGAGAGAGGTATACCCTCCCGACATATTATAAGCAAAGCCTTCGAAAGTAGTCTCTATGGACAGTTGTGTTACAGGCGCAAGCGTGAGCGCTAGTTAATATCTAGTGGTAAATTATTGAGGTTTTAGTGTTGATTGTGGTCTTAAATGTTAAATATAAGTTAATAACAGTTAACTATTGTGATTGTTCGTGTGCTGTGAGCAGTGAAAGTGTTTGTGATATTGGTGTTAGCGAATTTTCCTTGGGATAACTACTTTCGTCTTTTTGTAAGTGTCTCTAACCTATAAATCAAACTCATCTGCTTCGATAAATGGTACAAACGTTTTGTATTTAATCGTGTAGAAGTAATATCCATAGATTATAGACTATATAATCTTTGGTAATATCCGTTTAAAAAAATTAGGATATTTCAATTGTTTCAGTTTGCCGAGATATGAACAGCGTAAGCTATTTATAGATAAGGGCCATACCGCGAAATTTTATTCAACAAAAGTTTCGTTTGTGAAAAACATTTCGATTGCAACGATATCATTACGTTCGATAAACATTCACAAGTAGATGGAACAATTAAATTATACTTTCTTTGAGATAGAAACTTTGAGAGAACTGACCCATTTAATTCTATTATCGTTCATACCTATATGTTCTATTTCAAAATATATTTTGAACGATAACGTTACTTTTTTTGAAGAGTTTCGGAAAAAATCGATTTTATGTTAACTGATTATTCATAGCATTGAATTGGACTTTTATCACCTATTCAAAATTCGCAGAAAATTGTAGGAACTTGTGGTTTGAATGCGAAGTTCATTCTAAATTCGCTTAGTTCCATTTTTCCAATCTCAATAATTACGTGAAGAATACGAAGAATGACAATCACATAGAAGTGGTAGGAATAATTTTATTGGAGTTAATTATATTTTAAAGTAATACGAGTTCAAGTTTTCTGGCGAGAGACACCTTCCCGTGTATTTTGCTGGACAATAAATGGATCGAACCATCAACCAATTCGCTTTAGTTTCAATTTTTTCCATTTATATATAGTCCGTTCACGAAAGGTTGAGCCGTCGGTTGGCCATGATAATTTGGCATATTCCACTGTGTATAGTAAAATTTTAGGTTATGATGTTTATTTTCTTGTCAGATTGATACGCAATGTTGTCAATATTGCATAGAGTTGTCTGATAACTCGTAAGCTTGTCGGACGAGGAACGTGCAAACTCAATTGTCGGCGAATCAAAAGGGGATAGGCTGACGTTAGTTGTGAAGATTGATTTTTTTTACTGCCTCTCTGAACATGAAGCTTTTGCAGAGATACCGGATCTTGGAATGGATTGCCTTCCAACGAATGGATATGCCGGATTCCCTAATGATATTTCAATTGAGCTTAGTATGAGCTTCCGATGGGCTTCCGATAGTCGTTTCCAGTTGCCTTTCCAAGGTTTGAAGTGAAGAAAGTGCTATTCTCGATTCGAAAGCATCTCGAACTCTTCGAACATTTATGGCTGTTACTTCAGAGTAAAACTTACTGTGAGGTTGCCACGTATCCTATTGAAATTGAAGTCTAATACAGGGTGCGGCAACTACACTCAGCGGCAAAATAATCGATCCATTCAATAAATCGATGCATTTTGTTATTTCATAATAGTACTTATATTATGCAACGAGCGCATAGTTATAGTTTGAAAAGGGGTTACAGGTCACTGCGACCTCAAGATCTATTGGGTCTCCTTACGGAGCTGCAGATCTGATGAAATCCACTATACTCCGTCCACGAAAGGTTGAGCCGTCGGTTGGCCATGGAAATTTGGCATATTCCACTGTGTATATTAAAATTTTAGGTTATGTTCTTTATTTTCTTGTCAGATTGATACGCAATGTTGTCAATATTGCATAGAGTTGTCTGATAACTCGCAAGCTCATCGGACGAGGCCGGGTACATTCGGCAACATTGAATAATATTTTACGTTATGACAGCAAGAACTGCCAACTTCAGATAAATAAAGAAACGCCTACTATGTGCTCAACCTTTCGTGTACGGAGTATACAATTTATTGACTGAGCAGGGCATACTTCCACCCTTTTATTAAATATTCGTCGGAAAACATACTAAACAACATCTGGAAATAAAATTGAACGTTCGAAATATCGTATCTCTCGAGCGGGAGGTATACCTCCCAAAGATCGTCTTTTGCGGCGTTGCCGCTTGAGGCGCCCGGCCATGTCTTTAGAAGGTTGTGCTCTAACCAATCAGAGCATAACATGATCAAAGAATTCTCTGGTTTGCATAGGAAGCAGTAAGTCATGTCGCAAGACAATAACATTCACTTCTCATACCATATCCAAACTGAAAACGTGCATAGAGCGGACCCAGCTATGACGGGAAAACACCGACACGGACGAAAACGTACGTTGCTGTGTGAACAGTGAAAAATTCATCACGGATAACACTGAAAGGAGCGCAGCACTGACAGCAACGTTGCCGTCAAGTCACTGAAATGTGTGGATTGACCATAAATCGGTCGAACGTACTGCTCTAACGAAGAATTTGCAATACATTACGTGTTGCATTACGCGTTAGATTATACCCGTCTGTACCGGGCGTTACATTTCATATGTCGTCCACATCGTTGTTATGTTGAACCCGTTCGTGTCCAAGTGTGAAGAAGTAGTGTAGGAATATTGCAAATCTATGAAAATCTCAAAATTCTACCATTATCTAATTGTTTTCCACATAACTTTGACTCATGCTGCTTTCTACCCCAATGAAAGCAGAGCACTAAATGGATGCCAATAAAAGAACCTTTTTGAGCACATTATGTACCGGGTTTTTCACTATAATTTGACCCCCCCTTCAACTTTGTTACTGAACGAAATACAAAAAATGTTTCGTATGAAAGTTTCACGAAATCAACTGAGGTTTTTGATATGAGTCCAGAAACTGAAATATATACAGGGTGGCCAACATATTGATGGCAACTTCATTTTTTCAAAAGGAACACCCTGTATATTTTTCCATGTTTGGCTAGCTCTTTTTCCCCTGATTTCGAAAATGTAACATATGTTGGTCTATCTCTTTTATTCTGAGAACCACAGAGTTTTAAATTTTAAGAACCACCTGCCAAGATCTGTAATCATATTACAAGTGGCAGAGTGTGTTTACTGAAAATACTCATTTTTGGAGTTATAATAACGTCAATGGAAAGATATACAGGGTGAACAACATTGAATGCAACTATATTATTTCAAATGATAGGCTATTTCCTCATGATCTCGAATATAAATGCGTATGTGGATGTGTCTCTTCAATTTTCAGTGTTTCAAGGTTTTGAAATGATGACACCGAATGAAAAAATATGTGATTTATCTACGGAATTCTTTATATCCAAACAATCTACTTAAAAGTATTATTTTAGAATGAATACTTAACAATAACTTAACCAATGAAAAATGATAAACTATGGTAGTATGGTAAGAATAACATCAACTAAAGAAATTGCTCAAAATGGCCACCTCCATTCATAGGTTATATATTTGTCTAAAGTTGTTTAGACTATTTTTGATAGCTTCAAAATTTTTTTTCTAATCATTACAATATTATCATTATTCTTTGTGCGTTAACGGGATTAGTTCCGAATTATAGGTTTAATATTGGTTGATTTTATATCATTAATATTATTCTCCATTTTCATTATTGCTGAAGTAATTTTTTTCCTTCAGGAACGGCTATAAAAACGTGTCCAATGGTATTAAATCGGGACTATTTGGTGGCCATAAAATGGGTGCGCCATTACCAATCCAAAGATCAAATTGGCCACTTAAATATTCACGAACTTCCAGAACGCTATGCCAGATGGTTATTGAAATTTGAAACTCTATGGTGCTCAGAATAAGAAAGATAGACCAACATATGTTACATATTCGAAATCAGGGGAAAAAGAGCTAACCAAATATGGAAAAATATACAGGGTGTTCCATTTGAAAAAATGAAGTTGCCGTCAATATGTTGGTCACCCTGTATATATTTCAGTTTCTGGACTCATATCAAAAAACCTCAGTTGATTTCGTGAAACTTTTATACGAAACATTTTTTTGTATCTGCTTCAGTAACAAAGTTAAAGGGGGGGTCAAATTATAGTGAAAAACCCGGTACAATGATGTTCTGCCTACTTTAGTTGAATTCCTATTCTGTTTTATTGAGTTTATAAGTGCAGAGTTTGCTTATTTTTATTTTTGAATAAAATCATAGTACAGGATCTCTATAAATGGATTACTTTGCCGCTACAGAATATAAATCTCTAAGAATCAGAGCATAGCATGATCACAGAATTCTATGGTTTGCATAGGAAGCGGCAATATGAGAATAATCCAAAGCCAACTGCGCTGTTACAATCATTTACAGAGACCCTGTATAATGTGAATGAATAATATGTATTCAGGTTGCATTATGATGTATTCTAGTTCGTGACTACCAGGTAAGCGGAAAAAATATGAAATGTGGAGAATACTCACCAAACACGCCGAATGGAATTTCTTTCTACAAGTTTGACATGATATTCTCGGTATCTGATAAGTACCAGGGTGCAAAACAGCAAAACAAATGTAACATTCTTCAACACCATCGAATTTTTTGTCTAAATTATCATTCCATAATGACAGTCCATCCCATATTCGGCCATTCTGAAAAGGAATAGTTTATTCGATTATCTTGATCTCTTCAGGATTAATGATTTACTTTTTAATGTCGCTATTTATTCACTTTTTCAGTGGAAACAATTCAAATCTGTAGATCTTTAATTCAGATGATTATACAGAGGGGGTCATCCATAACTTTCCATCCCGAATTTTGAGCTTTGAATAGGGAAAAGGGGTCGGGCAGCACCTTGTTGGAAAGACTATCCAATTTCAAGCATGAGTGTATTTTTTTCATCGCTTTATCAATATACTGAGTGACTCAGTATTCCATCAATAACAACTTCCCACCCCGAATTTTGAGCTTTGGGATGGAATAACGATTAAATCGTGCTCTTTCGTTTAAATGGGAATAATTGCTGTTAGGGTATTGGCTAGAGGGTTAGTGATATCAAACTTATTTGAACACACTTACATGTCCTCCTATAAATGAAATTTGACTTGTTCGAGTGTTTTCCCATCTCAGAGATCCAAATTCGGCGTGTGAAAGTTATTGATGGAATACTCAGTCACTCTGTATGATAATAAAGTAATGAAAAAAGTACACCCATGCAGGAAATTGAATTGCCTTTCCAACAAGGTGCTGCTCGACCTTTTTTCCCTATTCAAAAATGAGAGCTGTTAGGGGTTGCGGCTAGAGGGGTAGTGATATTTCGTTTTCGTTTTGTCTGAGATGTCGAGGAACAAAAATTTTGAATGCCCATATTATATGGAACCTCCTGTACGGTTTTGCTGGTTAACGAACTCAACCAAGCCATTTGGGAGCCGAACTCACTTTGAAAATCTCAAGTCTTTAAGACAATTCCTTCGGAAGTTATGCATGAAAAAAATTGAATTTGACCACGGATTTCATCAGGGAGTCGAACTCTATCTTTTGAGACCATTTTCGACCCAAAATTCGAAATTTGCAGACGTTTGGGTAAAACGATATAGCACTCGTTTAAGTGAAACGAGCGCTCAAAAATGCAATCAATTCATCTAGCGCTCAAAAATGCAATCAATTCATCTTACAATATATTGAGAAGAGTTCCAACTTTCTAAATTAGCATTCAGAGTAAATTACTGCTGCTTTTGTCAGAATTGCTGTTTCACTCACCTGATGCAGAACGCTTTTTTTGAATTGCATAAGCCACTGCTTATGTGCAGTACCTCCAATTTGTCTATTGCACTGGACATCAGGTCCAACGAGAGGGTAATTAGTGGGTAATGTAATAGTTAATTCCATTTGAGAATCATCAACTGTATAAACTGCTACCACTTCTCTAATTGCAGGGAGCGCTTTGACCTTGAAATAAAAATAATATTAAACCATAATTCCAAATGAGTAGTAAATGTATCAGTGAACGATACAGAGGCCCAGTGAACACGAATGGAAAAGCGTAAATCCGTAATAGATATGTACAGGGCAGTCTAGTCCCGTTAAGTGGTCAGACTGTTCCCATGATTTGAAAAATTCAGATTCTACTGAGATTTTTAACAATCATGTCATCTTTATTAGGAACTTTATAGGTTTTCACTCCCAGTCTGGGAGTGAAAACCTATAAAGTTCCTAATAAATGCAGAATCCTCCCAGAATATATTTCAATCGATACATGTCATCTTTGTTTGACTAGAGAGTTGAAGTGTTGCCATGGACGTAAACGTAAACGTTACAATTGACATGTGCTCATGCGGACACGTCACTTTCTTACGTTCACGTTTGAGTCGGCTTTACGTCCGACGTAAACTAGCATCTTGTCACGTATACCTTTAACGGCAACGTACTTTAACCGAACGTTAAACGAATCCGACCGATAAGTTGCGAATGCTGGAATTTTGAAATAAATTGGCCCTAACCTAAAAAAATTAAAAATAATCTAGAAGCAGATGTAGCAGAAACTTTGTTTTAAGAACACGATAATTCATTTTTACTCAATATTTTCCTAATTATTTATGAACTGTGATTTTGCATTTTTCAAAGAAGTGTTAAGAACTAAAGTTATCAAAACATAATTTTCATTATTATTTATTCTGAAATTCGAATGTAATGATGGAATCCTACAAATATATGCTCACTTCTTCAATTTGTTTATAGAGAACAGAAAATCAGAATCGCTAATATCAGAAACTTTCTCTGTCAGAATACAACAATATTAATACCTACAATAAAAACAAATAATAGGTTACCTTTACGTTTTATTCAATGGCACCACTTCAACTCTATTTTTACTACAAGACGTGAAAGTTATATTTGACTGTTTTTCCCAAGTTAACTTTACGTTCTGGCGTACTAATGATTTCAATATCACACTGATGCTTTCTCAAAGTAAGAAGTCAACAACCAAGCTTTAGAGTGAGATGGAAAGCATTTCACTGCCGCACAGGGGTGAAGTAATCAACGTGTTAGATTGAAATTTATACAATTTCTGAATACAATGCAACATTTTCGTAATGTTGCCATAGCTATAATTACCGGAATACCTTCAAGCAACAATAAACTGCCATCAAATCAGAAAGATGATTTGGTTTATGAACGTCAAATCGAATAGTCTAGGAGCCAGTGGGCGGCTACCTGCATGTATTTGACAAGACCTGGGTTTTTGTACATTGAGGCCCCTATACCTACTGTACATGAGGTGGGGACTCACTAAGCCCAAAGCGGTGGACCCGGCTAGTGCGCAGGTAGGACAGGTATCGATTTTTGGTGAATTTTAAATGCATTTGACCATGTCTGCCGTTTTGAAATCTTAAAATATATTATTATTATTATCGAAAAATAAAAATGGCAGCCTATTATCGCGCGGTTAACATTGTGGCAGACAGTTTTGAAAGTGCTAAAAAAAAATAAAATTTTGAAAGTATTTGACAAGATCTGCCATTGAAATATATTATTCATTATAGTCTTAAAAACTTATATTAATAACGGCAGACGTCTTTATTGAGTACACTCATCAGCAGATAACAAAGTCTTAGCTACTAGAGATGTGTAACTCAGTAAAATATTCTGCGCTAACGCAGTAACTCAAGCGCAGCTCTGTGTATCAACTCATTGAGTTAAATCAATTGCGCCAAATAGCGCATCGGCGTAAATAGTGTAAATACTATCAGAGCGCACCTACCCTGCTCAATGCACTTTCTAAAGCAAGCGAAAGCAAGATTTGAATGCTAACAGAGTACTGTACCAGCGCTGCTACTGTTTGGCTCAATAACCATTAGGGGTCAGCAAATTTGTTTTAACTAATTTTTCCCAAAAAAAGTCACTAAAATGAACTGAATAGTGCGATTAATGACTCTCACTTTTTTCAGCACATCACATAGAAAAGGGGTTGATTAATTTAACTTCATTTAAATAATAAGAAGATATAACAGTTCGGAATCTATTGAGATAAAAAATCATTTATTACAGATTGACGAATCACGCTTTGTGGGGGCATCCAAATCGTTCATTTCGGTTTATGTCGATGATTTCCTTTCGAAAATAAACTCAAATTCACACAAAACTAATGACGTTTCATGGAGTTTAAGCTCAGAACCCATAAGACTAAATAACCCTCGAATTTAAAATACACTCTTATGTCGTTGACAGTTCATTGCCTTGGTATAAAGATTAAACTAGTATATAAATGAAGAGTTACAACTACAGAACTACAAAACAACTCAAATGAGTTGAAAGACGCGGTGTGTGTTAATGACACTCAAAGTTTTGCCTGCACATTCATAGAAAATGAGTTAACTCGTTGAAACCCAACACAATAGTTAGAATGTAACATCACGGGAAATATGGAAAAATCATAGAGAATAGGTTGGAACCGATGCAAGTAAATAGTTCTCGAGTTCAAAATTGTTTTTAAGAACGATATCAACCAGCGTTGTTCCAGGTCTTCCATCAATTTTAACAGACAAGAAATTAACTTTGTAACATCAATGCCTGACTACAGAGAAAACCAGTTAGTTAGACCGTAACATCAGTTGAAAAATCTAACACGAATGATACAATTGTAACACCTGGAACATTACTGATATCAACCCAGAAATTCAACGCTAGGATAGAAACTGCGCCATGCGCTGATACAACTACTAGAAATGAGTTGACGCATTCGACTCAGTGCTCTGAGTTAGCGCGATTGCGCGGCGTAGCGCAGTGTTACACATCTCTATTAGCTACTACCCGGTCAGATGTCTATGTATTACGATCGCTGTACATGCAGGTAGCCGCCCACTGGCTCCTAGACTAGAAATGAAAATGCAAACACGACGCACTAAACACTAACAGACGATGTTGCCAAACTTGCCAAACAGAATTGTCTGTAAGAGACGCCAGCCGTTAGTATCAGAGTAGGGGAGCGGTAGAGCAATTATGGCAATTAGGAATAAAAATACGGCACAAGTTCGCAACGCCGGTATGTTGTTCGCGTTCATAAACAGATTCTACTTGGCTGCGTCAACAAACGCGTGAAGGCATGTCTAGGTTTATCTTTACTCTGAGGATGCTATAACTGTTACCTAATTCGAAAGTTAGTCAGATTGATGTACAGGGTGGGCATATTTCGATGTTTTAGCACTACAACTTTTAAACCAAAGGAGATAGACAAAATCTGATACCCACTTCTCGATCTCTTTTTCTGAAAAAACTAACAAGAGTAGTATTCATTTTTGGCTACCTTCTTTTGTTTTCGAGTTATTAGCGAAAATTGGAAAAGTGGCAATATCGAAAAAAATTCATATCTCCGCTAATACTGATGATAGAGCTCTGAAATTAAAACATTATACAGGCACTTTTTTAAGTGGAATCCAGTGGCGTACTCGCCTTTTTTGCACCATTTCTAATTACGGAGCTATGACCAAAAGTTATGTTTTTTAAATGGAAATACTAGATTTTTGTGGCATTATCTGAAAGCTTAATTTTTTCTGATTTCAATAATATATAACTTTGTATGGTTTGTATCAATATGAGTATAGAAAATGATCAAAAACCTATTTTCATCTGATTCTCAATATTTTCTATGGTTTCAACTGGTGATGAGCACAGAAAAATTTAGCATCACCTCAATATCTTTTCAGTATTCTTTTCATTTCTATGCTCTTCACTCAATTTCTCCAAGATGAACTGCTGTGAAACTTGATCCCTCATTCTAAGTTATAACTAAGATGTCTAAAATAAGACATCTTAATTATAACCTACTGACTTTTATTGTAATCACTATTAGGTATTGAAAAATATTTTTATTTCCAAATCCATTTCAAGATATAAGTTTTTATGAAGTATATCCATGTTCGAATTTTGGAGAAATTAGTTGAAAGCTTAGAAATAATGAGATTGACAGAAGGAGACTGCTTTTGTTATAGGAAGCTCCATTTTTCTGTGCTCATCAACAGTTGAAACCATAGAAAATATTGAGACTCAGATGAAAATAGGTTTTTGACCATTTTCTATACTCATATTGATACAAACCATACAATGTTATATATTTTTGCAATCAGAAAAAATTAAGCTTTTAGAAAATGCCACAAAAATCTAGTATTTCCATTAAAAAAAACATAACTTTGGGCCATAGCTCCTTAATTAGAAATGGTGCAAAAAGGCGAGTACGCCACTGGATTCCACTTAAAAAAGTGCCTGTATAATGTTTTAATTTCAGAGCCATCATCAGTATTAGCGGAGATATGAATTTTTTTCGATACTGCCACTTTTCCAATTTTCGCTAATAACTCGAAAACAAAGAAGGTAGCCTAAAATTAATACTACTCTTGTTAGTTTCTCAGAAAAAGAGATCGAGAAGTGGGTATCAGATTTTGTCTATCTCCTTTGGTTTAAAAGTTGTAGTGCTAAAACATCGAAATATGCCCACCCTGTACTTATAAAAATTCACCTACCGTCATATTTCTGAACGTAATTTTTCGTAGTGATATATCGTTCAGTTCACGATTATATAACAGCGGGGAAACATAGGCTGATGTGATTCTTTCTACAATTTGAGCTATCCTAGTGTCAACACCTATCCACCACTGTCGTACAAGGGCTGGCAGCTGTGACAGTGCTGAATAATAAACCCAGCAAACCATATGTTCCAATTCAGCGCTGGTGCAAATTTCTGAAAAATATGTAAAATATATATGTATTAATTCGATTACATTAAAAAAGATTATATTATTTCTACATTCCGACCGAAACTTTTTCATTACATCAAAATACCATAATTCAGCAAGGTGTAGGGCCAAAATTTTCATTTTCAGCGCTATTACATGAGTCGATGAGTCTAATTAAGAATGAATGTCTGAATTAGAGATATAGCGTCATTGATTTTCGAATAACAATCCTAATATTTCATGACAACTAGAGTGTATATAAAGTTTAAAATTAGTGCCTAAAAACAAATTATTATTTATTTCGCATATGAAGAAATCCAATTAACTGATCTCAACTCAAATATTATGTTTCCTCAATAAATGCTCGCCGGCTTCTCAGTGAGCGACACAGACACGATGTTGGCGTTGTGGATAAACTTGTTTATTTCAGGTTGATCCCGTACAAAAAACCAGTTATTATTATGCAATTTATACCATATGGAATGATGCTGATAAACGAAATATGTTTTGTTCTTACTTTCGGCATTAAATTCTACTCTTGACGAGAACCATTCAACGTTGTATAATATCTTGGATCCAGCACTATCTAAAATGTTAGTTGGCATCAACCTGAATAGGTTTTGTAAGAGGCTTTTCAATATATCCTCTTGCCTGAAAACAAAATAAAAGAATCATTAAAGATCTACAACCAACTACATTTTTATATGTTTCAATTATGAAAAGAATTTGAAATGAAATCCGGAAGAGGCTCAGAAGTTTGAGCTACATTATACGGGGTATTTCGTAATAAGGTGCCGTCAATTTGAGATCTTCACCCTCAGATGATTTCAAGACATAAAGTTCCTGTGAACTATGTGTTAAGCCGGTCCCAGACAATGCGTGCATTCGGCCAATGTGCCTTCGTAGTTCGCCTTCGGGTACCCTCCCAGACACTGCGCCAATCGCGAAATGTTCGACATTTGACATTCTGTTGACAAACGTTCGCCAAACGGCCTCAGGATAGAACAGTAGCGGAGAGGCTAAACGAATAATACCTAAAAACACCGTGTAATCACGTCGCACTACTCTGACTGAAGACAGAATAGGCCGTATAGTACGCGTAGATAAACACATTGTCTGGGAGCTAACACGAATGTACTTCGTCTTCCTTTGGTTCGTGCAGCCCGTACCGACAAGGCTTCGGATAGAAGGCCAATGCCGAATGATACACGAAGTTGAGCTCCCACACACTACGCGAAGCACCGCCAATGCCGAATATTCGTCGAATGCACGCATTGTCTGGGACCGGCGTTACTGACGCATTGTTTTTGAGATACAGGATGTTGAAATTTGAAAAAAAAAAAAATTGGTTTTTCGAAAATATTTACCACACCTCACGCGATGCTTTTTGGTAGGTTATGACTACGCATCAAAACACAATTCAAAATTATTCAAAATTTTCACCAGTGGCGTCCGTAATGACTTAGTGAGAATGATATTTTCTGTTTTCCACCTGCGACGAATACTTTCTGAGATAAAAATGCTATATCATCTAAGAGAATTACAAAATTCTTTGATTACTCACTTCCGAAATCGTTTAGGCACAGATTAAGGACGCCCAGCGCTTTCATTTAAAAAAATGTCGTGCATAAACCACATCGCGTTTTTTTTTAAGATGGGGACACCTTTCAACAAAATTGGTGAACCGAGAAGCGGCAATATGAAATGACTTATCTATTGGATAGGAAGAAAGGTCCAACCAAATAATCACTACTTATTCCAATCCATACATTTACAGAAAATTGGTCCTCGTAACGAGTTTCTTACACCTTTTGTGGATTATCCACTGCCAAATCCACTGAAAATGAAGGGATTGAGCTGTCTTCATCTGTTTCAAGACGATTTTGGAAGTAACCAAAAACTTCTTCATTCTCTTAGATGTAATAGCATTTTATTTTTTATCTCAGGAAGTATTC
Source organism: Propylea japonica (assembly GCA_013421045.1). Lineage (NCBI taxonomy): Eukaryota > Metazoa > Arthropoda > Insecta > Coleoptera > Coccinellidae > Propylea > Propylea japonica. The sequence goes on from CM024241.1 coordinate 56,532,607, forward strand.
GTCGGAGGTGAAGATACCATTCTCACTGTGAATTATGTGGTGATTACAAAAAATATTTTTAATTTGGAAAAAACATTGGCGTACCATTTTTTGCCGAATTATTCGGAAGTATGTACGGACGCCACTGATGAAGAATAAGTTTGAATTGAAAAATTGTGTTTTGATGCGTACTCATAACCTACCAAAAAGCAAACAGAAATCGTGTTAGGTTTGGCAAATATTTTCGAAAAACCCATTTTTTTTCAAATTTCAACACCCTGTATCTCATAAACAATAAGTCAGAGACCCATAGTTCATAGGAACTTTATGTCATGAAAACATCTAAGGATGAATTGGTTTCGTGCACGTTTGACAACTGACAACACATCGGAGGTATAACAACCCCACTCTTCCTATGTAAATCATAGCAAAACAACAAGAGATTTTGGTTTTTATCAAGTGTTTCAGTTGATTTATTTCTTCTTTGGACTGAAAAATCGTGAAAATGGACCTATAAAATTGTTTGATCAGTTCAGATCATATTCATCGAGGACGATATGTAGAAAAATATCAGTTTTGGACATTCACCCTTATCTACTGCAGAAGATTTATCTATCTAATGTGTCTTAATCCGATGATAAAATGTATCCTGATATTATTATCAATTGAATCAAGAAGACAAAGAGATTAGCCAGTTTCAGGATTCATATTTGGACAAGGATATAGGAAATATAGAACACTATAGGATGTATTTCCAATTCACCCGTTAGAGAAAGGAGATGAAGAGTACTTGTTAATGGACAAAATTGTTGTGATAACTTGAGTTTTTTTAGATATATGTTCTGAAATCATATCACTGGATTAAAACTCATCTGGATGTTCTTTAATTTGCAGTATATCTTTGGTTTTTTATATGAGACAAGTAAAAGGTAACTGCTATCTCCGCTTTTCACTATTTTATAGAATATAGCATAAGCATACTTACTTCTAACTCTGTATTTAAAAATTTTTACAATTACTTATTAGATAATTAAGTTTTTATTTATACAAGAGACTATAATTTGTTGGTTTGTATTGAATGATGAATGCTTCACTTTCGACAAAATATTTATTTATTTTTTTAATTTGTATTTAATAGAAATCGTTTTCTGCGTTGTGAATAATTGGAATTTAGTTGTTAATATTGATAAAATCCTTCATTTTTTCAATAAAATCATCATATAATTCATGGGCTTTCATTTCAATAAACAAATATGATAATTTTTTTTCTTTCCATTTATTGAAGAATAAATATTATAAATATCATATGATTCACTGCAGCAGCATTCTATGTTTCCACTGAATAACTGATAATATCAGGATACATTTTATTTCTGAAAAGTGCCAAGTTTGATGGATAAATATCTTCCTTCTATAGTTGACAAGGGTGAATACACAAAACTGATATTTTTCTACATATCGTCCTCGATGAATATGATCTGAACTTATTAAACAATTTTATAGGTCCATTTTCACGATTTTTCAGTCCAAAGAAGCAATAAATCAACTGAAACACTTGAGAAGAACCAAAATCTCTCGCTGTTTTGCTATGATTTACATAGGAAAAGTGGGGTTGTTATACCTCCGATGTGCTGTCAGTTGTCAAACGTGCACGAAACCAATATCTCGAATTTACGGCAGCTTATTTCTGTATAAATAAGATGAAATGTTGTAAATTTGAGCCCTTGTAAATTTGAATCTCCCCGATTCACAGTACAATATGAAATCTTCTGTTGATGAGTGAAATTGATAATACATAATAAAAACATCATATCAATAAACCATCTGATATCCTATAATTTTGATAATTTCATGATAGGCTGAAAAAAATTGAAAGTTCTTACCTTAACCAATCGGCATATTGAAATTTCAATTCAGTTGAAGCTCGCTCACAAAGACTTAACATGATGTCCCATATCAGTAGATAGGCCAGTGTATAATTATAAGACTCAGTGAAAGGTTCAACGTGACAACTGTCCTCTCCTAACCTGAAATACATTATGAACTTTCGGAATTATGTTTACCTAAGGCTGAGTTGGTCGCTCCGCTCACGCGTCAATAGTTCGAGACCATTAGTCGTTCGATTAATAACCGAGTTCATTACAAGATTTTTCCGAGGATCTCAATATGAAATGTTTATGAATTCTTGATTGAAAGTAATTCTCATTTTGCACGAGACTTACATTTGACATAATAAAATTTCTATGCATCTATGTATATTCCAGTAGAGTTTTGACATTTCTCGTAGTGCTTCTGAATACTTTGTGTAGGGACTACTGGAACATAGAAATTCCATTACGTGAAATGTATGTCTTGTGCGAATTGAGAATGTATTTCAATCAAGAATTCATACACTATTCATGTTGAGATCGTCGGAAAAATCTTGTAATAAACTCGGTTATTAATCGAGCGCCTAATGGTCTCGAACTATTAAAGCGTTCGCTCCGCTCACCCATTAAAATATCTTGACCATTAGTCACTGTCTTTAATAACCTAGTTTATTAAATAACTATAAATGACGAAAATAATACTTACTTCAGATCAATAAGCATAGTACTGATGATATCCTGCATTGATATACATATTCCTTTGAACATTTCGAATATTAATCCATCTTGGCTTGGAGTATTTGTGTCTACAGCTTCAGAATCTATATTCACCAAACCTGGTATCAAACTCGATATAGCTTTGTAGCCAGATAACTGTAATGTTGTTGAAGTACTTGTCAATAGTGCACAAGACTCCTTCAATATTCTCGAATATTTCATTGGATTTGTTTCAGATTATTTGAATATCAGTTGATAATCAAAACAATCTGTCATTGCATTGAAGCTGTAAATGACAGGTAATTCATTCAAGGGAAGACATTGTTGTATTTCTTTGAAATGCCCTGTAAGTTAATTCAGTTTGTGAGTACATTGAAATTTTCCATGATCATTAGTATTAGTTTCTTACCTGCTAAGTTCAGCCACAATTGAATCAAATCATTTTGAAGGATTTCAGAGAATAAATCATCCCATTCTTTGGTCAAAGACGTATTACTTCCATTTTCTCTGAGCTCGTTCATTTTAGAGCTGATTGTCTGGTACAAGGAAGTCACTGCTATGAGCATTGGTTTCACCTGAGAAAAGTCATGAATTTCAGGTAGAACTAGTCGGGAAAGTAGATAAAATCTGTGACACAGTGTTGCAGAATAAGGTTTCAGGTTTGTTCCAACTCAAGAATTGACCGTACAATGATCGTCAGGATTCTGCGCAATAGATAAAAATGTGTTCCAACTGAAAATGTATCGTTTGAGAACGGTTTCGTTTTTGTTCCATCCTGCTTCGGGGCCGTGAGTGGAAGGGATTTGTGATCGTCATTTCGATCCTTGGTCTGGAGCAAGTACTGTTTGGACGGTTCTTGTACGGTCAAAGTTTAGACGTGCGCATAAGATCGATTACTAACAGTTTCGTGACCGTCAAATTACCGTACAAAAGTCAGCTGTTGGAACAAACCTTTCGTAAATTTGCATGATTTAATTTTTCTGTGGACTACGGGTCTCTGACGCATCGTTTCTGAAATACTGGGTGTTGAAATTTAAAGAAAAAATCGGTTTTTCGAAAATATTTTTGACACCGTAAATAACTCTTTTGAGTCCGTTCTGGGGGTCAATCCTCGGGATCACTCGTTCGACGAACGTATCGTTTGTGACATTTTCATCTTAGATTTTTGGAAACTGCAATAACTATATGCGTTCCCAATGAACGTATACTTTCGTCGGGACGAAAAATTGACGATATGCTCGAGAATATCTGATATAATCATTACAATTTCCGAAAATCTACGCTCAAATTGTTACGAACGTATACGTACGCATTGAAACACGTTTTTTTAAATTCAGAATTATTTTCTATTTTCACCAGTGGCGTCTGTTCAGTTTTCTGTTCGAATAAATTTGGTGAAAAAATGGAAGGCAAATGCTTATTTTCGAATTCAAAAGTATTTTTATAATCACAACTCAATTTACAGTGAGGATGGTTTCTTGAGTTTTTTACCTGCGATGAATATACAGGGTGTCCCAAAACTCGACGTCAACCCGGAAGCCGATAAAAAGGCAAGTAATGCTGGTTGTCAGAAAAATATTTAAAAAAATCTAAGTTGCATGATTTTAAAATAATGGGCATTTAAAAAAACACGCAAAATTCCACACCCTGTGACATTCTTTTCGCTCTTGTTGCCGCAAATAACAACTTTTTCCAACTTTTTCTTTTGCTGTGTAACCTTGAATAATGCTTGTCTAAACTGTAATCAAAATTTGGATTCCAGCTGCTCTAGGTTTCATAAAAATAGGGCTTGCTTCTCAGAAAAAAAATTGAAAATAAACAATTGCTTAGTTTCAACTGACTGTATTGAAAAAAAATGTACTACGTAAGTTCGGCATGTTTTGTCAAAAGTTGGCGCATTTAGAAAGGATCCCAAAATGGTATAAAACTTGTTGAATTGTAATTGCCGTAGTTCAAATTTATTTTCGATTGCCTTTGAATACAATTTTTCTTAAACTGCTTTCCAATAAAAAAAGTCTAATGGATTCAAGTCCGGTGAACGGGTCGGCCACGAGATTGGACCAGAACGTCCGATCCATCTTCCGGGAAAGAGCTGGTTTCCAAATTTTGATTACAGTTTAGACAAGTATTATTCAAGGTTACACAGCGAAAAAAAAGTTGGAAAAAGTTGATATTTGTGGCAACAGGAGCGAAAAGAATGTCACAGGGTGTGGAATTTTGTGTTTTTTAAATGCCCATTGTTTTAAAATCATGCAACTTAGATTTTTTTTATATTTTTCTGACAACCAGCATTACTTGTCTTTTCACCCGGTTCCGGGTTGACGTCGAGTTTTGGGACACCCTGTATTTTGACATACAATAGACAATAAAATACAATTTCACCTGAGAGAGTTTAGAAATTCTTCCATTACTTCCGAAATCCTTTAGACACAGATTAAGGTATGTCAGTTCTTCAGTTCACGAAAGTTTGAGCCGTCGGTTGGCTATGACAATTTGGCGTATTCCACTATGCATATTAAAATCTTAGGTTATGTTGTATATATTCTTGTCAGATTGATACACAATGTTGTCAATATTGCATAGAGTTCACTGATAACTCGTAAGCTCGTCGGACGAGGCAGGAGGCAGGGTACATTCGGCAACGTTGACTTTATTTTAAGTTATGACAGTGAATACTGCCAACTTCAGATAAATAAACAAACGCCTACTTTGTGCTCAATAATATGTGAACAGAGTATAGCTCAGTCCCTTCATTTTAATTTTTTGGACAGAGGATAATCCACACAAGATTTGAGAAAGTTGATTGGGTCTTCCTTCATCATTCTCACTCCGAACTATGTGGTGGTTACAAAAAAAAATTGAAATTGATCATTAATGACCCATTTTAATGCTTAATTTATGCTATTTCAATGTGCAATCCTCATGTCAACCGTACACAAAGTATTCAGAAGCACTACAAGAAATGTCAAAACTCTACTGGAACATAAATACCTACATAGAAATTTGATTATGTCAAATGTAAGTCTCATGCAAAATGAGAATGTATTTCAATCAAGAATTCATACACAATTCATATTGAGATCGTCGGAAAAATTTTGTAAACTCGGTTATTAATCAAGCGACTAATGGTCTTGAATTATTGATGTGTTCGCTCCATTATCTTGACCACAAGTCACTGTCTTTAATAAAGTTGATTAAATAACTATGAATGCGTACTCATTACCTACCAAACCGCAAACAAAAATCCTATACCAAGGGTTTTCTCTCAAAAATAATGCTTCAGAGAACCACAGTCCATAGGGTATCATTAAATCATCCGAGGATTAAGATCCATAATATATCATTAAATTGGTTCATATTTCCTATTTTTTCCTTTGGAATGATTGAGGTGTATCACTCAACTCTATTTAAAAATAGCAGCCAATTATTGTTAAAGAGCTATTTAAAACATAATGTGTTACTACTTACCTTTTCTGTTTTATAATATTGTGTTATTTTAGGAAGCCATTCTGTTAAACTAATTATTATAAGATCTACTTGTCTCCTGGATAGAGTATCAAACTGATATTTAAATAATTCTCTAAATAATCTGGCTGTCTCAAGAACTATTTGATATGATTGCCAGTCTGATTTGAAGCTGAAAAAAAAGTATAATTAAAAAATATATATTGAAAATGGTTAAGAAAAAAGTAAGAAAAAGTCATCATGTATAAGTATAACCAAAAAGGGGAATATAATTAATAAAACACTATAGCAACAGCCTTCGACATATTGAACCTTTTTTTTTAAACATATACCCATGGATCTTTCAAAACTGTGCTGTAAGTTGGTCAAAACAGTCAAAATCGAAGCAAGTTCTGAGGTATAGTCAGAAGCCTTTGCGCGCTTGTTCATATTGAAGGAACGATAATTGAAATTTGAATATTCTGAAAACAATTGGCCTCATGATTTGCTGACAGTCACAAAACATGTTTGGAATTTGCTGTGTGAACATAACTCATTTAAAACAGTATCTGAAGCATGACATTCAAGGAAAAATTATTCATCGAATATTTTATTCTGGTGATCTTCACGAAACTTTTAACGAGTCCTTGCGATGTTATTGAATTGCTAAATATAAATTCAGACCTGATCCGATTTCTAGTTTGGAAATTATTTGGGAAAAAATCCAAATATCTATAACTCAAAAACTATTGGACGGATTTGGCCTTTGATAATTTTAGTCTTGATATTCTAACCACAGATGAACTCTGAAAATTTTAAGTCCCTTTGTTATTCCATCACAAAGTTGAAGTTTTCAGATTTTCCATTCGAGGGATCCTCACAAAATCTTCCTATCGTCATTGAGCACCCAAATGAAAATTTGAATTTAAATGAATTCCTAGGTTCAAAAATATAGAAACATAACCAGATTACTATTTGACCTTTTTGGAGCCTTAAAGAACTTAACCAAGCTATTCTGAACATACATCTTCTCTGAAAATACAAGTTCCTGGATCTCTCACTTCTTAAGAATAGCTTCTAGATCAAAACTTGAATGTTATATCATGCTCATGTGAGGTGGATTATGATAAATTTTCATATAATTTTTGACTTCTAACTTGCATTGAATCATCATCGTTTATTTATGTTATCTATTCTATTATTGCTTTATATTACCTTTCACAATTGAATTTGGCTGTATCACTCCTCAGTAGTTCCAATGTAGACATAACTTCTGCTATTTGAACATCTATACTTGGATGACTTGCTAAACATCTGAGTATAACTATCCTGCTGATGTCGTCAAATGTGTAGGTTACATAATCATAATCCATATAAATTCGAAACACCTGTGTAGCATGTAATACTGCGAGCTTAACATCACCGGTGACATCTTTAACTAATTCATCATACACTTGGATAGGATTTTTTGTATGTAACATGTCGATTTGAACAGAATAAAGAGTTCTAACCCATATCCATGCGTTTAGAAGTGCTTTACTTTGCAACGATGACTTCAGAGATGATTGATCATAATCTGTGAATTGTTTTAGCGAAGATGAGCATTTCAGGTTGGCTTTTTCAGTCAGCTCCTTAATTCTTATCGAGTATTTTACCTAAAAAATAAAATCAAATTCAGTGTAGATCTATGAATAAATCTAGGATTAATTCTTCACTTTGAGCACACTATATTTTCAACGCAATTTCGAAAAGTTATACAGGGTCTTTCAAAAAAAAGTAGATCCCCTCTCTAGGGTTGACGGAAAACCGAAAAATAATTGAGGTTTTTTGAGTAAAATATTTTCGTAGTGCCATCTGCAGTCAAGATAAAAAAAATACACACATCTTATGAGATTTTGCCGAAACTTCTGGCAACATTGCAATAAAATTCCATGCAAATATGTTTATACATCCAATGAATTTGTTTTGATGTCTATCTTTCATAGAGGGCGCTAGTTACACGGTTCGTACCAACTAGTATTGAACATAACAAGGAGAGGTTTAACGCGTAACATCGCCATGAATATCAATAAAGTGAAAGCAGAGAATAATATTAATCGATTGAAATCTACTAATATCAAACACATACTTCGGAGCTAATCTCGTCCTCGTTCATAAATATTTTGTCTTGAACGAGGACCAATATTAAACACATACTTCGGAGCTAATCTCGTCCTCGTTCATTAATATTTTGTCTTGAACGAGGACGAGATTAGCTCCGAAGTATGAGTTTAATATTGATTGATTTCAATCGATTAATATTATTTTCTGCTTTCATTATTGAACATAACTTTTTCGATATTAGATTTATTGGGAAAAATTTTCAAGTGAACTTAATAGTTATTTAATCAACCAGGTTATTAAAGACAGCGACTAATGGTCAAGATATTTTAATGCGTGAGCGGAGCGAACGCGTTAATAGGTCTAGACCAACCGTGTTGATTACCAGATTTTTCCGACGATCTCAGCATGAATAGTGTATAAATTCTTGTTTGAAATACATTCTCATTTCGCACAAGACATACATTTGACATAATGGAATTTCTATGTTCCAGTAGAGTTTTGACATTTCTTGTAGTGCTTCTGAACATGAGCTAACTAGTTTGTCTATGGTTCTGAATACTTTGTGTACGGTTGCCATGAGGATTGCACATTAAAATGGCTTAAAAATTGAGCAATAAAATGGGTCATAATGTGCTGAATTTCGTACACATTAAAATAACCCTTTATTTTGAAGTCGGCGGAAAACATCATTTAATTTCACACCAAAAAGGTACTCCTGAAAATATCGATAATGTGTACCGTAATTATGAAGTAATGCCCAATGCTGTATGAAGTAATGATAAATGTATTAATTTATCAACAATTCATGGAAATTCAAAAGAGGGTATTAACATAAAGTAGAATTTAATTAGAGTAGATATTCAAAATATCTCCATTTTCACGAATATACAAGTCTATCTTTTTTTTTTGAAGAATTCATCTATGAGAGTCAGACAAATTCTTTGAATGTATTGGCCTCCAAAACACATTCCTATAAGATTTCATTGCAATATTGCCAGTAGTTTCGACAAAATCTCAGAAGATGCGTATAATTTTTTTTTCAACGCACTATATCTAGAATAAGGATGGCGTTATGAAAATATTTTATTGAACAAACCCCAATTATTTTTCGGTTTTCTATCTATCCTAGATAGGGGATAACCATTCTTTGAAAAACCCTGTAGAACAGGTTTTAAGATTGAACAGCTGCGAAACTATTAACTAATACCTAATATATTCAGACTTGATAGGTAGTACAAAAATTTTGGTCTGAAATTCTACATAGAGCCAGATGGGATCATTTTCATCTTGAAAAGTTTCAAAATTCATCAATTGCAAACAGAAATTAGGAGTGAAAATATGTTGTATTTCGTTTGCATATTTTTCTTGGAGTTAATTTCGAAAAGTATTATGATGAAGTATTAGTATGAATATTATCATTTGTTGTTGAGTAATAACTTACTGTTTCAAAGTTTTCCAGGAAGCATTTTCCTAGCTCTAAGTCATAAAAAGCTTCGGATATCCACTCTATCCGTGAGTCTAGAATAGACCAGATCTCTGAAGTTTGATTTCCAGCTCTCTCATCTTCATCCTCATCATCATAAATTGAATCTTCTTCCAGATTTGAAAAAAGCACGTTGATCTTCACGTATATCCAATTAAAATAATATAATAGTTCTTGAGAGTCCATCCTTATATCATTTTCTACTTTGAATTCATCATAACAACACGCCAATTTACCATTCAAATATTCTGCTGACTTACAAAGATTTGATATCAAATCTCTCTGCCTTATAATAAAACTATTACTAAATAGTTTACGAAGAATAATATCCATTTCAAGAGGAGTAGCTTTGTACATGGCTCTACAAACATTGGTTAAAACATCGATAAGTCTTTCAAGGTCTTTATCCTTCAAACGTTCCTTTTCCAAGGATTCTTGAACAAAAGAGACAACTTTATCTACAGTTGCTTCTAATCGTTTTTGGGAAGAGCATTCGCCAAAATAGTTAGTGCATCTTGCCAAGCTGTTTGCGCCTCCCAGATAGTATCACTAGATAAATAATCACTTTCGATGCTTGTGTCACATGTGAACGATATAAGACAAATAAGCAGCTCATCAGTGAATGTTAGAAGATAATTTTTGGTGTAAACGATAGCTGACAAATATGCGGCAAGACTTGCACAAGTATCTATAGTAAGTAGATAATCGTGCGGATTTAAAAGTGGTTTATTCAATTTTTCAACAATTTTCGAAATTGCTCCCCGACTCACATAGAGTTCTGAAAAAAAATTAACAGGTTATATACATTTTCGAAAAGAACAAGAATAATTGGAGAAAAGCACTGACATGCCAAGCACGCTTATATTAGAGTCCAATTTTGATAATTACTTTCATCTATAGTCCGTTCACGAAAGTTTGAGCCGTCGGTTGGCCATGACAATTTAGCATATTCCACTGTGTATATTCAAACTTTAGGTTATGTTGTGTATATTCCTGTCAGATTGATACGCAATATAACATAGAGTTCTCTGATAACTCGGAAGCTCGTCGGACGAGGCCAGATACATTTGGCAACGTTGACTTTGTTCATCGTTATGACAGCAAATACTGCCAATCTCAGATAAATAAACAAATTCCTACTTTGCGCTCAATAATATGTGAACGGAGTACAGAATGTTTTTTATTATTATTTCATTGAATTCTAATTAACAGTTCTTTTTCTTATAAACTATTCATACCAAGGGCGTAGCCAGGGGGGGGTTTTGGGGGTTCAAACCCCCCCCGAAATGTTTCCAAGTTATTTTTTGTTGCAAAAATAATCTTTCATTTTGGATTTAAACCAACTTATCTCCGAAAATCTAGTAAAATTTATCAATTCATATCAGCAATATGGATGATATTAAAGTTTCATTCCATTTCTAGAACATACTATCCAACAATTAACTGATAGATTTTCTAAACACCGAAAATTAATATCAGCCTTATCTAGTTTTGTACCCCATAATTTTAACGGAGATTTGCGGAGAATATGAATTAGACTACACCCAGAAAAAAATAAAAACGTAATTAAAGCCGAATTTGATATATGGAAATGTCAATGAACTCCATTTCAAAATCGGCATTAGAGTGCTTAGATGAGTGCAATCAGAATAATGTATCCGAACATCTACATCCTACTACAAATTTTAGCTACGATTCCAGTAGGTATCTACTGCTACTCCAGAAAGAAGTTTTCCAGCTTGAGGACAATTTTAATTCTCTTCAAGCTAGAAAAAAACCAATTTTTAAATTACCTACGCAATTCTTTTAGCGAAACTAGATTGATTGAGTTGGCGCTTAAGAATATTCATTATAGTGTAAAAATTGATGAAAATGAAGTGGTTGACCAATTCTCTAAACGGATAGACTTCAACTGAAGGAATTCACCATAAAAAATATTGCTTGTGTTTTCTCACTGTTTCATTTTTAATACCTATTCATATGTTGTTGGCACTATTTTGGAGTAAAACATAAAAAACTCTATTTAGTTTCAATGAAAGCACACATCCACACTAATTTCATATTGATTCATCCTGTAAGTATTGTTTGGGAAATAAATTTGTTTTTTAAGTTTTTGTTTGAGTGAATAAAAATCAAATTCTGAAGCATATTTGAAAAATGGGTTTACCTAACCTAACCAGGAATATCTATGTTGAATATTGTTTCCGAAGTAGGAAAAGGGTCGGCCCCGTGGCGCAGCGGTAGCGCATTGGCCTGGGATGCCAGGGGTCCCGGGTTCGAATCCCGGCAAGGACATGGACGTTGTGAAAAGTCTTGGTGGTGGTGTGGCGTCTTCACATCGCAAAGAATTCAAATAAACTACGGATCCTGGGAACATTGCCTGAGTTGCTGACCCCATATGTGTTAGAATAAAAAAAAAAAGTAGGAAAAGGATTATTGAATTCTTAAAAACAACAAATACTTGCTACAGAAAGCGACCCTCACAATTCCCGGCACCTACAAAGTCAATTGCCAAAATGTCAAAACCCCCTCCGAAATTAATTCCTGGCTACGCCCTTGATTCATACTAGCATTTGCAAAAGTTAGTCTTGCTGAGAAAGTTTACAATTGAACTGAATCAAGAAGAATGGAAAATTAAAATATTCTCATGTGAACTTATTGTGAAGTTTTTTGGTTTAATTTCATTTTTGAAGGATCTTTACGGAATTTTGCATAAATCAAAGTGTGAAATCATTAAACTGCCATTCTTATGGATTAGACAAGATAGAAACCAACAAAGAAGTAATAGACAACCACAACACACTTTGAAAAATAAATTTAGATTTTTACATAATTTCCCAAATAATTTGTTTTTGCTGTTGGTAAATAGAACATGGGGGATTAATGCAATTTTTTCGTGATATTGACGACATTGCGTATCAATCTGATAAGAAAAAACAATATAACCTAAAATTTCAAAATACACAGTGGAATATGTCAAATTTCCTTGGTCTACTTTGTGCTCCATAATATCCGAACGTAGTATATACTATATTCGAGTCAAATCGAATTTAATGTCAATCTGTCAGGAATCAATACATATAGTTCATTCACGAAAGGTTGAGCCGTCGGTTGGCCATGGAAATTTGGCATATTCCACTGTGTATAATAAAATTTTAGGTTATGTTCTTCATTTTCTTGTCAGATTGATAAGAAATGTTGTCAATATTGCATAGAGTTCTCTGATAACTCGCAAGCTCGTCGGACGATGCTGGGTACATACGGCAACGTTGACTTCATTTGACGTTATGTCAACAAATACTGCCAACTTCAGATAAATAAAGAAACGCCTACTATGGTCTCAACCTTTCGTGAACGGACTATAGCTACAATGAAATTAGAAATTTTATCATTGTAAATATAACATTTCTTACCTTCATCATCATTTTCAGTGAGAGCTAATTTCAGGAGTGCACTCATAGTAGGAGGACAACAATCAGATATTTCTTTTCAATAATGTTCACCAAGAATTCAGATACCTTGTCGCTGAGGAGCCATTCCTGTACCAAAGGATTTTTATTATATTCATGAGATAATGCCTCTTCTAAACACCATGCAAACAGTCCTCATTTGAAATCTGAAAAAAGGATAATTCAATGAAGTTATGACTTCAGTTTAAAGTAATTTCTTACCTTGTTTAAATCGTCCAAAATAATTTTCTTTCCTATATCATCTGAATGTTTGAATGTGAGGAAAATAATATGTATAAGAGATTTACACCGTAAAGGCTCACACTCCAACCAACCCTTCAATAAATTCTGGAAAATCAAGATAACACCACCTTGGCCACATTTAGCCATCTTCTGAATCAAATGTTCGAAAAAATTATTTGAATCGAACTCATGAATTAACGTAGACACATGATCTAATAGTTCTTTGAATTTCTTTCGATGAATGAGTTTAACATATAATTCACACACATTGAGAGCAACTTTTGTTAAATAATTCAAATAAGATTCATTCAGTTTATCAGGTGCATTAGAGTCATGACATTGTCCTATTTGATCCTTGTTGCGATCAAAGGTTACCTTTACACTCTTTTTAACTTTTGCTATGTGGTTCATTGTTTTGAGAAATTCAATCTGTCTCTCTGAGACACTAGAAATGTTCTCAGAATTTGACGTTTCTGAATCCATAAGAAGTCCTTCAAATAGAGATGTTATACTATCCCAAAAATAGGTCAAATACCTGAAAATTAAACACACATTAAAATTAATTAATACGAGGTTTTGCACTTGAACACTATTTGGATTGAGATAATAGAAGAACTAAATAAAAGTTAATTGGCTTCAAGAAATGTTCAGCAAGAAGAGAAGAGAAGAGAATAAGAGTTTATGATAAACATGATAACTACCTATAGTCCGTTCAAGAAAGTTTGAGCGCATAGTAGGCGTTTCTTTATTTATCTGAAGTTGGCAGTATTTGCTGACATAACGTAAAATAAAGTCAACGTTGCCGAATATACCCGGCCTCGTTCGACGAGCTTACGAGTTATCAGAGAACTCTATGCAATATTGACAACATTGCGTATCAATCTGACAAGAAAATAAAGAACATAACCTACAATTTTAATATACACAGTGAAATATGTCAAATTACCATGGTCAACCGACGGCTCAACCTTTCATTCATTCATTCATTTTCTTTAAACCATGTCCTTGGCATCTAGGGCCATCTAGACAGCGAACATTTCAACACTTAGCACTCATTCCCATACTTATCATACTTTATCAGGACAATTTTTAATGTAAGACAAACTAGAACATACACAAACATCCATACCCGCACCGGGATTCGAACCCGGACCTCTAGCTTCGTAGGAACTTGTAGGCACACGCCTTAGCCCCTACAGTCACCGAGGCGGTCGGCTAAACCTTTTGTGAACGGAGTATATACTCGGTTCGGATATTATTGAACACAAAATAGACCATGCAAATTTAGCATATTCCACTGTGTTTATTAGAATTTAAGGTTATGTTGTTTATTGTCTTGTCAGATTGATACCCAATGTTGTCAATATTGCGTAAAAGTTGCATACATCGCCGATTTCTCACAATGTCCATTTACATTTGAAATTTAACAAATTGATAACGCAATTCAGACAGTTCTGAATACACAGAAGACAGAAGATTGAAATTTTACATTACAGATTCACTATACTCCGTTCGCATATTATTGAGCGCAAAGTAGGCCTTAGGTTGGCAGTATTTACTGTCATAACGTAAAATAAAGTCAACTTTGCCGAATTTACTCGGCCTCGTCCGACGAGCTTCCGAATTCTCAGAGAACTATGTAATATTGACAACATTGCGTATCAATCTGACAAGAATTGAATGAAAATAATATCATTGTTTGAACAATGGAAACTAATGGTATTGTGAATGTGTTCGAGAATTATCATATTCATTAGTCAATAGAAGTGCAAATGAAAAGAATTGAGTCAAATGAGTTAAATGAACAAAAATTCTGAAGCAAACATTATGTGACAAACGAAAACATTGTATTGACCTTATATATTTTTCAGTTATCTACCTATACTAGAGTCTTGATCACCTTTTTATTGAAACATCCTGTATATCTAATATATTTACCTGAAGTAATTTGAATCATCAGCAGTATTATTTCTGCTCCAGTATTGTACCAAAGATGCGGTCTGATTAAAAACTGTCTTATAGCAGGATTGAGTTTCTGTCAAACACCACTGGATTGTAGATATGAGGTATGATTTTATGATTTTCTCGCACAAGGGAATGTTGGAATCCATTTTCATGATGACATATCGCAGACATTCTATCAAGGACGTAGATAAAGCAGTTGATTCTGACTTGCTTGCTATCACAGATTTTTGCTTTAAACTAAATAAAAATATTAATTATTGGTGTATTCATATTACAAACTTTTACATACCCTAAACAAAGATTTTGGAAGAAATTATAGTAAAATGTGTTGACATCCACAATATCCATCATATTCGACAACAGTGGCAGAAGATTTGGAAAAATCACTGCAGCATTTCCCTGACCTCCTTCTTTGAGTACTTTCCATAATTTTGGCAATATCAGTTTGTCAATATTTACTTTTGTCCACCATTTCTAGAAAAAAACAGATATGAGTAAAACTACACTCACCGGCAAAATAATTGATCCACTGAAAAAATCGATTAAGTTTGTTAATTCCTAAATATGTTATTTCATGTCCGATTTGATTGATTTTTTTTTCTATTGTAGGTTTTGAATTCAAACAGAATCTGCAACTTTGAATCTACTGTGGTGTGCTCCAGTTGTTCCACCATGTGATTTCTCATTTCATCTTCAATACACATCTTTCCTAAACAATTACGTTCTTCGTTTTTAATAATAGTTTAATTTTTGTCAATGATACAGGGTTTTCAGTAAAACATTAAATTTCGCTAAGGCTATAACAGCACTTCAACAAATTTAACCTAAAATGCTGACCGAATGAAAATAAACTGAAAACTGAGTGTAAAACAACGTGTTTTTCGCCCACGCGCGGATAACAGGTTCAATTCGTCTCGGCATGCCCTTAATAAGGTTTTGAATCATTAGAGCATCACTGAGCTTCTGAAAATTTTCAGGAGTTGGTACACAAGATCGAATTTTTCTCCCAGGAGCATTCAAACATGCCCAATTGGTTCAAATCTGGGCTTGGAGCAGGCCAATTGAATGCTTGGATATCAATCTCTGCTAAATCTTCCTGGCAATCCCAGCTACATGCGGTGGGCATTATCATGCATTTGCACGAAATTGTCTCCAATAAACGGTTGCAAAAGGAACAACATGTGGTTCTTTGAGCCTATAAATTGAAGATTGTATCCATTTCGATGATTACTATTTTCAATTTATCTATGTTTCAAAATGTGGCGCTAAAACTTCTCTCGTCTTATGTTTTCACCTAGTTTTCAGTTTATTTTCATTGGGTTCGGATTCAAGGTTAAATCTGCGAAGGTACTTTCTATTGCCATAGCGAAATTATGGAATTTGATGTTGCTCTTAAAACCCTGTACCTTTACCTAAAATTGAGCTGTTGTTAAATGAAGGATGAAATTGTCAGAGAAGATGTGTCTTGATGGAATATAAGAAACCACACGGTGGCACAACTAGAACACACCAGGAGTATTTCTAGAGTTAGGGCAGAAAAACAGATTTTGTTTCACCCTGTATAAAATGTATACCTACAATTGAAAAAT
Organism: Propylea japonica; assembly: GCA_013421045.1. Lineage (NCBI taxonomy): Eukaryota > Metazoa > Arthropoda > Insecta > Coleoptera > Coccinellidae > Propylea > Propylea japonica. Next base: position 56,549,447 of record CM024241.1, read on the forward strand.
AAATTCCATCAAATCAGACTGGAAATAACATAGTTATGAATTAACAAACTTCATCAACTTCTTGGGTACATTGATTATTTTGCCGGAGAGTTTATTTTCGTAACCTGATTTTGAAAATTTTCACGAAAATAGAGACTTGAATTCTCAAACATATTTGTCTAAGGATGAGTAAACAGTCAAACTAGTCTAGGAAAAGAGAAACAATAGAAAATTATCAAAATGCATACCTTTATGGAAGTTACAGTAAGTAACACATTCTGCCAAACAAGAGGCAACACAACAGGATCGGTCTCATCAATACGTCCAAGTGTATAAGAAACTACACGTCCTTCCTCTTTTTTCAATAAAAAAATGGTGCTTTCTCAAAAATAGCTGTTAGAACTTCAAACCAAGCTGCCCTGACAATCATGAGATTGTGATTTGAGTATTTCCAAAATTTACTGTTACTGATTATCCTCTGATTCAATTCAATTGAATCTTCTATTTTGTCCTTGGGTATTTTTTTCAGATACAAAGAATATCCAAGCAAGCTTGATATTAAGACTCTTTCGTATTTAGCCAACATTTCTTCTGAAGTATTATGTTTTGGATTGCAAACTGTTTGGGTTGTCTGGATAAATAAGTTATCATAGATGTAGTCTAATATTTCCTTGTTGCAGAAGACTATGACTTCCTCTATCTTCTTATCTGGGAATGCATTCTGTAATACAAAAAGGTGGAATGATCAATAATATCTGTCATTAGAAGATAATTGATGAGGTTGACCTGTTATTTGTATAGCGTGAATAGTTATTCTGTTGAAATTTAGTTTATTATTGTTAGACAGTTTGAACCAATCCAAGGGCAAGAAATACCGGATCACACATTTTCAGTCCTCTTTTCCCCAATGAATCCTAATCAAAAACAGAATCGATCCATAATGCATGTGCAGATTTTTAGCTTTGATCGAAAATCCTTTTCTTTTTTTGAGCGCATAATAGGTGAAAAAAAATTGTTCAAAAATCTGGATTCTGGTTAAAATGATTCAGAGCCCATTTACAGAGGCTTCAGTAGCTGTCGATTGATGAATTTATGCACTAGTGTTTTTGAAATTTAATAATAATCTTTATTCACAAAATACAGTAAAAAACATATGTGAATAATTTTGACCCAACAAAATATTACATGGGGAGTCATCAAATCAATATTAAAAGGCATTAGAACTGTCAAAAAGTCGGTTAAAAAACATTTAAGGTATATCACAAACATTACATATATGGACCTACAAATTTATCAGTGAAATAAAAGTAAAAATATTTTAAATCACAAATATCACATACAATTAATAAATTATCATTGAAAATAAGTAGTATAACACAAACATCATATCGATGGCCTAACTGCAATACCCCGTATCTGAAATAAGTGAATTTTTTGCAAAAATCTTTTGAGACAAAAAACTCGATATTTTAAATTTTTCCAAAATACCTTCGTTGCCTGTTACTAAGAAATTATATTATTCTTTCTATGTTCAAGATATGATACTGAGTTGAGCCGCTGACAACCTGTGACATGGTGTTGAGAATTTCCCTGCATTTCTAGTTCTGTAGTTATAGTATTCCCCATTTCGTATTATGTAGTCTTTGTTGTTGTGGATGTATGAAATACAGGTGAGTATGTACAGACAGGTGAGTGTAAGTAATTTTTCTTGTTTCAAATGACTTCTACAGCTTTCCATACTCCTTAGATCGCATATGATACGAATGGCATATTTTTGTTTAATGAAGATCTTTTCACTTTCAGTACTACCACCCCAGAACTGTAATCCATAGTTTATGAGGCTATGAAAATACCCGAAATAAGCGTGTTTTGCTGCTTGTTTTCCTGCTATCTGCTTTGATCTTCTTATAGTATATGTATAGTCCGTTCACGAAAGGTTGAGCACATAGTAGGCGTTTCTTTATTCAACGTTGCCGAATGTACCCGGCCTCGTCTGACGAGCATGCGAGTTATCATAGAACTCTATGCAATATTGACAACATTGCGTATCAATCTGACAAGAAAATTGACAGCATAACCTAAAATTTTAATATACACGTGGAATATGCCAAATTTCCATGGCCAACCGACGGCTCAACCTTTCGTGAGCGGACTATAGCTACAGATAGTTTTTATTTATCAAATCTTCTGTGTGTTTCCAGAATTCCAGGTTTGGTTCCAGATATAATCCCAAAAATTTCAGAGTGAACTCTGTTCTTGGTCTAGCATCAAAAGTTAAGTATTGAGTTTTTCTTTCATTTATTTTGAGTTTATTTGTATGGAACCATATTTCTGCCTGTTTCAGGACCATTTGTGCCCTTTCCTGGAGTTCCTCTTCATCCTTGCCAATAACCAGAAAGGAGGTATCATCAACAAATAGGACCGTGGTCTGCGAGTCAATATTTGGTGTTAGGTCATTTATATACACTTGAAATAGTAAGGGTCCTAGTATGGATCCTTGGAGAATCCCAGACATTTCCATCCTGACTGTCCCCCTGACTGAAAACTTTTTGGGATCTATCCTTTAGATAGCTTTCTATGAGTTTGAGTGCTACCCCTCTAATACATAGCTCTGCAGTTTTTGAAGCAGAATTTCATGGTTCAATGAGTCGAACGCCTTGCTCAAGTCGCATGCTATCAACCTACACTTTTTCGTCTTATCAAGTGCGTCAGCTACATCGATCAGCATAGATGATATTGCTGTTGTTGTAGACTTATTATGCTGGAAGCTGTCGTGATGATCGACTTATGCTTATTCCGGAGGCTATAATCCCGAAATGGCTCACCACTGGACAAAAATGAAAAATACGGGTCGGCTAATTTCGTCTCTGCAATCACTGGTTAAATTTTGGGTAAATATTTGAATTTCGATGACCAGCACATATCGACCAGATTTACGTGTCATTGTATTCATTGAGTCTTCCTGAACAACATTAGTGAAACCAACAGGTGGCGGTCTGTCTCAGTTTAGAAAATATGGATCCCAAAGTTCCAAAAATGTTCCATCTTCACGCCACTTTCTTCACTATAAACACACAAATTCACTGCTCCATTTTTGTCCATAATTACCTTCGAACATCCAAATAACTATTCGAATAGTTTCATTTCAGGTATATTCAATAGTTAATGCAGAAACATCGAAATTCTAGAGGCACCACACATATCCACAAATTCTAAGGAAAGCCCGACGTTTTTTAATGGTAGATTTGGCACTGCCGCAGATTAATTCGCGCTATTATGATACAATTTCTTCCCGTAATTTTTGCTATGAGTGCATCGAACGACGGAGCAATGGTGCCAAACCTACCATGAAGAAAGGCGGGCTTTACTTGGAATTTGTGGATATGTGATACCTACAGAATTTCGATGTTTCTGCATTAATTATTGAATATACCTGAAATGAAACTATTAGAATAGTTATTTGAATGTTCAAAGGTGATTTATAGACTAAATTGGAGCAGTGAATTTCTGGTTTCATAGTGAAAAAAGCGAAGTGAGGATGGAACATTTTGGAACTTTGGTGGCTCATATTTTTTGAACTAAGTCAGACTGCCACCTGTTGGTTGTTTAGAAAGACTAAATGAATACAATGGCACCAAAATGTGGTCCATATTCGCTGGTCACAGAAATTCGATATTTATCCAATTTTGTTGGATTAATTTGATAATAATAACAGTAATTTATTGACCACCTGAGTCATAGGCCAGCGACCGAAGTCCTTCAGCCTATGGATTAATTTATTTATCTGAAATTGGCAGTATTTGCTGTCATAAACGTAAAAATAAAGTCAACGTTGCCGAATGTACCCAGCCTCGTCCGACGAGTTTGCAAGTTATCAGGGAACTCTTTGCAATATTGACAACATTGCGTATCAATCTGACAAGAAAATTAACAACATCACCTAAAAATTTGAATATACACAGTGGAATATGTCAAATTGTCATGACCTACCGACGACTCAAACTTTTGTGAACGGACTATGTATAAAATTTGGACCTGATCAGATCTACACTTTCTGAAACATTCAAAAAATGAAATTTCTACTGGGGAACATGGTACATACATATTTGACAGATTCAACCCATTAAAAAAGTTAACCGAGCTATCCAGACTCTGAACATACATTGAAATTTGCAAATTTTTGGTTCAAAAGTAATAGAGAGACCTACCACAGCCCCATAAAGTAATTTATCGACGTCTGAGGTTCAACTGAGTGTTTTGAGACCACATCTGGTCGACAGTTGAGGTCCAAATGAGTGATTTGAGACCACATCTGGTCCAAATTTTAAATTTTATACACATTTAGGCAAAAGAACAGCACGATAACCCCCTGGGAACAAGCATAAAAAAATATAAAGATATTGAAAACTCACTTTGAAAGACAGTGTTGCAGCAGTAGCTGCGGGAGGATATGTATCATACTGGGATGTAAACCATGCAGCTATAAGGGATTTCAAATATGGAGCTAAATTCCTTTTCACTTTTTTAACCACTTCATTATGGGCCACATGAGTTGCCTCTCGTACTTTGTGTTCAGAATCTGTAGCCAAAGCATTGTATAATCTGGGCCAGCAGTGCAAAACAGCTTTCACCACTTCATCATCAGAATTTTTCACTAGATCTGCAAATTCCTGCAAAGCCTGTAAAATACAATGAATGAATTTATTTAATGAAGAAACTTTCCAACAGTCATGAAAAATAACAAGCACAAGAACTCACTATTGAAGTAATATGCTTTGTCATTTTCCACATATACCGTGGGTTTCACAAAGCTTGAGTGGGCAATCAAATCGTTGATTTTGAATTAAGTCGATGGTTTAGGTCAAAAATTAACTGAAAATTACACAGAAATTATGACATTTCAATGATCAAGGTGATTGGAGTTTTGTGAAACCCGGCTTTAGTCACTACCTTAGTAGAACACAAGGCCATGAAACAGAATGACAGCGGTAGGGGGGTGAAGTGTTTGAGTAGTCAATCATTTGTAGGTGACAGTTGATGTTTTTTCACGTTTTTACCAGTATTGTGAGTGTTTTTCGGAGATTCTTGCTTAAAATTCTAATTGTTTTGGGGTTACATCAGTTATTAACAGGTAAGGAAAAGTCCTTTTTATATTTTTCCACTAGTTTATTTGATTTACTTCTAGTTTATAAAAGTTTTGCTTTCATGTTCGAGGTTGTTTTGATTTTGGTTCCTTTCATGCTAATCTCGCTATTTTTTCCAGCTGAAATGCCATTTCATTGCTCTGTTCCCATGCGGGGCAATTATACAGGAGGGCCATAAGTAGCAGTCTTTGGGTTTCCCAAAGACGAGCAACTTAAAAGAACTTGGTTAACGCAATTGGAAGGGAAGATTCGTTCCCAGTAACAGCAGTAAGGTATTACTCATTGCAATTGAACTGTTCTGCCTGAAACTCAGAAGTTACGTATTTCTAGGTTTGCGAACTACATTTCCAAACAGAATTTATAGAAGATCTACAAGTTACACACAAGAAGTTACAGGTCAAAAAGTCGAGATTCCATTGAAGTTTCCTAGGTTAAAAATAGGTTGAAAAATGTTTTATTAGTCAGCTGGCCTTCTATTCATCTTTTACCATTCGTTTTAGTAGCGATACCAACGAAATTGCCAGGTTGTCCGTCCTACCTAAGCAATCCACAATCCAATCGATCTAAAGTGGAAGGTCAAGATCTTGAGAAAGCCATTGCATCAAATCCTGTTCAGAATATGATTCAGCCGTGTCATTTGCAACTTCAGCTGAGGCTTTTACAAAAGTGTTTGCTCCAAAAGGTTGGATAGAAGCCAAAGGAGAAAAAAACCTGTGTTTTTTATTTGGACGAGTCATCAGAAATTCCAGTTATTAAAATTAAATTGTATGTGTCTGAAGACTTAAGCGCTAATATACTATTTAATGATATTAAGGCAAAAAACTGGAATGTGATGATAGGGACTTAATATTACCAGTTATACTGAAAAAAAAAACACCATTTTCACTATCCATCATATTTCTTTTTTCTCAATAAATATCAAAATAACCACGAAATTGGTACTTGTGTTAACAACGATCCTACCTACTCAGAAAAACATAATTTTTCTTTTCTGTTGGAAAAGGAAATCTAAATTGATCAAAAATTTTTGTGGAAATGACATTGCGTAAATAAATACTACCTATGGTGACGTCACTCATTCTGTTTCATGGCCTTGTGTTCTAGTAAGGTAGTGCTTTAGTCCGTTCACGAAACTTTGAGCTGTCGGTTGGCCATGACAATTTGGCATATTCCACTGTGTATAGTCCGTTCACGAAAGTTTGAGCGCATAATAGGCGTTTGTTTATTAATTTAAAGTTGGCAGTATTTGCTGTCATAACGTAAAATAAAGTCAACGTTGCCGAATGTACCCGGTCTTGTCAGACGAGCTTGCAAGTTATCAGAGAACTCTATGCCAGTGATTCTCAACCTTTTCCCCACTGAGGACCACTTGTACTTTTCAGAATTTTCGACGGACCACTTAGATAATGGGTACGTTCAGAAGCACTCAACTGTTGGCAACAGTCGAGTAAGTTGAGAAAGCGATAGCGTTCAGTAAATCGCTGATAAAGCCATGTTTCTCAGCAGATGTCGATTTCTGGCAGCGGTAAAAATTTACGCTTTATAACTCATCTGACCGCGTGAGACATGCGCATTTACCTATCATTTTGTGATTTGTTTTATGTTTAGGGTTTTTAGTTGAAGTTTATTAAGGAGTATTTTGCTTACTGGCGTATTTCGAAAATGTTTATCAAAAAAGGATTGTCTGGCTACAATTTAGGTCTGTCAGAAGAAAACCAACAACTTATTGTTGAATAAAAAAATAAGGTTATGTATCATGATATGTCAGAGTGATGTAAATCACTCAGCGAAGCGTTCAGAAGATTTTCATCCGCTGAAACTCAACTCTACTCAGCTGATTTTTGCTTTATGACAACAGTTGAGTGCTTCTGAACGTACCCATTATCATTAATATTTCCCAATAATAGGTGAAATTGGTTGAACACAAAATTTTACTAATGATTTCATTATTCAGAAAATAAAAAAAAATACATATTGAAAGAGAAAAGATATATGAAAAACGAAATAAAAAGTCATAGATAGCTCCAAATTAATACAGGGTGATTTTTTTAAGTGTTTCATTATACGTTTTCGAGGAAGAAATTGTAATACAGATTCAAGATTTTGGATTTTCGTTTAGAGTACATGAACTTTAATTGTAAAATATTTTCAAGAGGATCTACTTCCGGTTTCCACCGAAACGAATGTAACTTCGTTATTTCAAATGCAACACCCTGTATATTTATACATATTCGAATTCTTCGTTCAATTCTACACTGATTTGATGTATGATATGTGCAACCACTCAATCGGTTCTTGAATTATAGCCTGATTATCAAATTTTTTGAAAAAAAGGTTGTCACAAATTAGTGTCTATATCTTCAAAATCCCTCATTACAAGAATTTCTTTTTGCGAAAGTGGAACAAAAGAAAAAACGCTGATACTGTTTCTTGTATAACTTATGAGGAAATATTATACAGGGTGTCTGAAAAAGGGCCCCAAAGTGAGCCTCAATAAAACTATGAAATCTCACTTTTTTCAAATGGCAACCCTATAATTTTGTAATTCCAATCGATTGCTCGTCAAAAACCAGTTAGGGTGCCCCGAACATTTCATGCCTCTAAAATCAGTAATTTTGTCGTTATTCAATAAAATTCGAATTTCACGATTAAAGACAGGTTTCGCACAGTTTTGTAAGCTTGCATTCTTGAAGTAGGCTATGTTAGGAACTGTCATTCTTACTTTTTTTATAACAGATCAAGCACTAAGCAGAACATGCATAATAATTTCACGGGAATGATATATCAAGGTATGTTTCTTTACTTGCGGCAAATGTAACAAATTCCTAGAAAAGGTAATCAGAATTCAACGAATCGAAATTCACATTTACTGACTTTAACGAAATCAAAGTTCAGGAGGTATCAAACAATTTTCTCCGTACTGGAAGCCTTAACCCTAAACGGACTCGAGATGAATACAGTAAGAGATAATGAATGATATCTCTTAGTTTTAAACTATCACAAAAATGTTATCACATTTCTTTCGTTAAATTAAAGTTCTGACTGTCCTTTCTAATATTTTGTTACATTCACCATAAATGAAGAACATATTCAATACATCACTGTTACTGTAATTCATAATTTGCAAAGTGCACGATTAATCAAAAAGTATAAATAACAGTTCTCTAAAATGCATAATAAATCAACAGACATAGCCTTCTTGAAAACTTCTATCCTAATAAATCTATGGTTCGACTAAGAAACCTTGATTCAATCCTGAAATTCGAATTTTATTCAACAACGGCAAAAGTAACTCATTTAGAGGCATGAAATATTCGGGACACCCTAACTAGTTTTTTGACGAGCCATCGATTGGAATTCAAATTATTAGGGGTTGCCATTTGAAAAAAGTGAGATTTTACAGTTTTATTGAGGCTCACTTTGGGGCCCTTTTTCAGACATCCTGTATAATATTTCCTCATAAGTTATACAGAAACACTATCAGCGTACTTTCTTTTGTTCCACTTTCAAAAAGAAATCTTGTAATGAGGGATTTTTAAGATATGGACCTACACAACTTTGTGACAACTTTTTTCAAAAAAATTGATTATCAGGCAAAACTCAAGAACGCTTGAGTGGTTGCCCATATCATACATCAAATCAGTGTAGAATTGAACGAAGAATTTGAATATGTATAATATACAGGGTGTTGCATTTGAAATAACGAAGTTACATTCGTTTCCGGTGAAACCGGAAGTAGATTCCTCTTGAAAAAATATTTACAATTAAGTTCATGTACTCTAAAACGAAAATCCAAATCTTGAATCTGTATTACAATTCCTTCCTCGAAAACGTCTAATGAAACACTTAAAAAAATCACCCTGTATATCAATGACTTCCTTGGTCTTGCTTCTCACTTGGAAGTCTCTCAATATTTGGCTCGAAAGAAGTTAACGCCAGTCCCATAGGAGCATTCAAATTCAGCAACCTATTTCTGTGTTCATTCTTGATGACAATGATGACATATAATATTGAGAATGCTGCCCCACAGAGATCAGTGGAATGATAATGAAGAAGAAGAAGTTCCAAAGATTCTTTACTTATCAGTGGACTTATTTTATCACTTTTAAATGATCATCGGATCATATTGCAATAAGCTATTCATTTTGCTGAATAGACAGATTATTATCGTGTTAGCTTAAAGGGATCAATCACCAATTATTTTTGCTCAGATCTTTATCAGCAGGTATAGTCCTTCTCAAAGTAATTTTGAAATGATTTAATATAAGACTCAACCAAAGAATGTAAAACATTCTCATTTAGTCTTCATTTTCAGAGATAAAATCTGAAAACAAGTTGAACATTTTGAACGATCCTTTTACGTTTGGTCGTCTGGTTCTCGTCTACACAATACTTCAAACGTTTTGTGAAGAAATAGGCAGATGCATTAATTTACGTCTAAGAGACAAGATTTAAATTGATTATTTTATGACTGTTCATTTTGCGGACCACATGAAAACCGTTCTAGGACCACAGGTTGAGAATCACTGCTCTATGCAATATAGACAACATTGTATATCAATCTGACAAAAAAATAATTAACATAACCTAAAACTTTAATATACACAGTGGAAAATACCAAACTTCCATGGCCAACTGACGGCTAAACCTTTCGTGAAAGGACAATATATTAACATTTTAGGTTTTTGTTGTTTATTTTTCTTCTCAGATTGATACGCAATGTTGTCAATATAACATAGTAGAGATGTGTAACTCAGTGAATTCTTGTGCGCCAACACAGTGACTCAAGCGCAGCTCCCTGTGTCAACTCATTGAGTTAACTCAAAATTGCGCTATAGCGCAGCAATAACCCGGGCGGCATCCGGCACTCGGCAGTGTTGACGCAACGGCGCACAAAATATGACTCACTACAGATCATGTAGAACTTTGCCCGGGGCGGGTTACTGGTTAGTTCCTGGAGCTCGTTTGCATATTACAGGCCAAGAATTGGGTTAATTCCTTTTTTGTAGTCTTTTATGGCAGATTTTAGCATACTTTACAATTTTGGAACCTACAACAAGGTTTCTCCATAAAAATGAGTTACAACGGTACCTGTTATTCAGAGACCATGTCTCAAAACGCCCAATTAGGCTATTTGTTCACCGGTAACAATTTTTTCTAAGAACAAACTATTGGAAGTTCTGAAGAAAAAGCCTCTTTGTTCATATATAATTAATTTATAGAGTTCACAATATCATGAATTCGTTAATATAATGGAGAAGTTGAAAGTGCTAAAAGCAATATACAATTACCATTTTCATTGGAATTAAATGATTCAGTTCAAATCGAACTGTATTAAGTGTATTTACCGAGTTATGATGCCGTATTCGTTAGGCAAACACTGATACCTTAGTTGCGCCATCTTAGCGCTGAGCGCTTCATTGAGTTGAGTTGCGTCATGAGTCGATGTATTCGGACAATGTGAGTTGACACACTCAACACAGTCAACTGAGTTGGCGCAATTGCGCGGCGTAACACTGTGTTATTCATCAGATGGATTCACCGCTGTCACCACGGGTTGCATCAATCGTTTTAGTTCAGCGGTTGTGTAAGATTCGTTACTCGTGAACTTTAACTCATTTGTTTACTCACCGATGTTTGCATCGGTGGCTCATCGGATCCATCGACTTTCAGAGCCGGTGAATGTGATGAAATTCTGATGAATCAAGTGGAGGGGTAAATTTGTATGGCAGAAACGTCAATGTTATCTGTCACGACTCAACTAAACAGCAGATAACTATCAACTCGTTCTTTTATTCGACATCTGATGAGCCATCTGACATTTCATTCTGGTTTCCATCCGGGTGAATCCATCGGTGAATAAAAGAACACACCTCATCTCCTAACATAGAGTTCTCTGATAACTTGGAAGCTCGTGGGACGAGGCACGGTCATTCGACATAGTTGACTTTATTTATCGTTATGACAGAAAATACTGCCAATCTCAGGTAAAAAAACAATCGCCTACTTTGCGGTCAATAATATGTGAACGGAGTATATGCAGGTTTAACAAACAAGTTTTGAACAAGCTGTTGATTTAGGTTTGAAGCCAATCCCCAGTTGATGGGATTATGAGTTTTCTTTTCAACTTAGCTAATGCAACTACTGACCTAATACGCTAGTTATTATTATTATGGGTACTCCTACTGTCACTAGCACAATCTGTTCACATTATGTTAGTAGGGATAGAGTGAGTACCCTACCACTGAAAAGCAGGCAAGGACTATACTTAGTTCTTAATATTAACATTTGTTAAGGAATCAGTATTATGTTGTATTACCTTTATTTTTGTAGTGTTATCCTTTTTATTCATTTTTTGAACACCAGCTGGAAGTTCGTGTCAATACCCAATCAATATCTTCTGTACTCATCATGGGAATACGAATCCAGTTTCTTTCATCCCTGTAAATCCAGAGATTGGGGCATATTATTGCCCAAATACTGAGCGCTCCGACCACTATTTGAAGGCTGTAATGAAAATATTCATAGTTATTCAAGCAATATAACAGTAAATTCGCATACTCTACCTTTGCATTGTTTTTGGTTCTTTGGGCCTGTCTATTTTTTCCACCCATTTTTGAATATATGGAAATTTCAATCAGTTATATTGTAATTCAGATATGTTATGGATGTTCACCAGTTTACTCTGTTATGACAAGTTTTACAACTTTTCAATTTTTGGTTAATCAAAATGACAATGACAAATGACAGTGTGGACTGTGGAGCACAGAAGGCAGAAGGCTGAAGAGTGAAGATGTGGACTGTGGTGTGGAGTAAACATTGTTCCCAACCGAATAATAAAAATTCCCTCAATGACGTTTTTGAAAATTCCCTATTTCCAGAAAATTCCCTGTATCATCCGAAAGACAGGATTTGTCGTAAAGACCTAAAAAAAAGGAAACCACTTCTCATGTCAAAATTCCCTTTCCGCCCTAAAATTCCCTTCAGATACATAATATTATGATGATTAAGTAAGAACAATTTATTCACATAAGACTGGGAATTCCAGTATTCTCATATTCCGAGTATTCCGACCTTCAAGTTCTCGAAGGCTGCAATTTGGCAATTTTTGTGACCCTTTTGCCTACTGGCATGCACTTGAGCAAGCTCTTGTTATTTGCTAGGGTGGTTTGGCCATAAAACATTTGTTCGAATCGTGTTGTTGTTCACATTCTTGAATTATTATATTCATTGGGAATTCAACGAATTCCCCATTCAGATTTCAGATTCTTCAACGAATTTCAGACAGCGCTACAGGACAAGAAATTATTAATTTATTGATGCCCAATTTTTATTTCTCATCAATGATAAAAAAATTATATCAATTGTTCGAAAATTCCTTCATTTGGGTGATTTCAGGAAAAAAAATCCCTTTATCCCTTTTGATTATCAAAATTCCCTAAATACGAAAAATTCCCTCGAGTTGGGAACACTGAGAAGTGGGAGTAAAGCACTACTCATCTAATACACTTGGCTCTATTCTTCCAATGAACTACAGAAATATAACTTTCATACAATTTAAAAAACGTAAGATGAAAATATTAATATATTTTTTTCGTCTGAGAAATATAATCTCTTCTGAAATTCAAAATTTAACAAAACCCTTTATTTCAACGATTTATTTTGACTATTTTGAGATAAAAATAGTTTCATTGAACAGTAAAATTACTTAACCTGTAAATTTCTTTTGTGAGTTACACTTGCTCGAAAGGAAAATTTTTGAAGAAATTAAACGTTTTGAAAATTGTACAATATGGATTATTTAGAAGAACAGAAAAACGAAATAGAAGCGCTTGAGTCAATATACTACGGGGATATTCAAAGTAACAAGTTCGAATTTGTCATTTGCATTAATATAAAATTATATTAGTTTTAGAAACTGAGCCAAATATAAATTTACCATTCCCATCAAATCTGAAGACTATCAAGAAAGACACTGATAATGGTATGGCTTGCGATTTATTATTCAAATACACAGATAAATATCCTGAAGAAGGACCAGTAATTGAAATAGAGAATGCCATCAATTTTTTAGAGATAATGAAAAAATTAGGAGAATACCTACAAGAACAAGGAGACATATATTATTTTTGTTAAATTCATATTAAATTACTTTTTATGTAGGTTCAAGAAAATTTAGGAATGGTTATGGTTTTCACATTAGTGTCAGCTGCTCAGGAATGGCTCAGTGTGAAATGGGGAAAATTTAAAGAAAGGAAAGGGAAGAAATAGTAGCCAAAAAATTGAGAGAAGAGGAAGAAGAAGAGAAAGGGTAATAGTGAACAAAATCTAGAAAAATAATCTAATTAAGATAGGATCCAATCATAAGAACTTTTTAGAAATTATCTGAGTTGCTCTCGAAAATCAAATTCTTTGAGAAATATTTACTCATTTTGCGTTAAAAAATCGAAAAATTGAGTGGATTTCTAAAGCATTTGAGTAGATATTATTGGACAGAGTTAATTTTTAAAAGCAGTCCAGGGTAATTTAACATAGAAACCCAACCAATTGTTGTCAATTTAGATATTGGTTTGTAGATAGTGAGTATGTTCCTTAAAAGTCCTATTGAACACACTCTGAATATTTATTTGGCGAAATAAAACAATAATTGCAGAAGTTTCCCTTTTGATTACCGTTTTTTCCAGTAATGAATATTTTTACTAGTGCAATATCAACAGTTTTCAGGTGATTGAAATAGATGTGTTAATATCACATGTTTTTATAGAAACGATTTGTTTGAGGGTACGAAAGTTACAGTTGAAACTTTCATGAATGGAAGTAGCTTTTGAAGATGAAGTAGGAATAACAAAGAAGAGAGAAATTATGAAAAGGAGGGCAAAAAACTAACTGGCAGAGAACTATTCATGCGTGACAACACAATGAACGAGTCTGATTTGAAATTCCTGGCTGATGGTGGTAAGGATGATTGAATTTTATTGATTTTGTTTCTCAGCATATACGGCAATTATAGGAACTCAAAAAACAATTTTTGAAATGTTAATTAATATACTAATTGTGAACTCTGGACTCTGAACTTATACAATGTAAACAGTACAGTATAACTTCAGTAATCCGGGCAGATATCCTTCCGGTACTGCATGGATTATTGAGGCATCCGAATTACTGAAGTGATTTTTGTTCTTTAAAAAAATTAAGATAAGTTCATTAATCAAAAGTCATAATAAAACTTTTGGAACAAAATAAAACTAAACTTGTCAAAACTCCTTCAATACTCAGATAATCTCATGATATAAAGTTCTCATTGACGCGACACATTGTATGTATGTGTTTTCTTTGGGTTTTAATATAGAGTTGCGAAATTCTTTGATTACTTCCAAAATCGTCTAGACACAGATAAATGCAGCTCATTTTCACTTTCACAAGATGTTCTGAGACGACAGTGACCCGTGTTTCTATGATCTGCTAGAACCATGAGCGGGTGCAGCCTATTCTTGCGAGACATTCTTCTATGACATTTTTATCGTTCAAATATACAATTCAACTTTTCTGTCCTCACTCAGGCGTTAGGAACTAATTGGCAGTCATTTTGTCTTAAAATTTTCCGGACTTTTTCTTCTCTTCTCCACAATCAGTATCATCACATGTTTTCTGAGACGGCCAGGACCCGTGAGGAAGTGTAGCCTATACGCCGAATTAGTTTGATGTCACAAGCTGTCACTGGGTTCCAAACAAACATTGGAATTTGAACTACCGATTATTCTATGTGTATACGATTTTGTCGTATTGAAAATGTTCTTTAAATAAAAAAAAAGGCTTATTTTGTGGATTATCGTTCATTCAAACTGCAAAATCGTAAATAAAAATACAATCCTAATCACATAACCTCAACTTAATTTGTTTTTCTCCCTTTCTAATTGCAATATTCACCTGAATGTATGATGATTTCACAAAATAAGCTTATTTTTTGTTGAAAAACGTCTTAAACACGACGAAAATCGTACATAGAGAACAATCATTAGTTCAAATTCCTGTGTAAATGAGGTTTGTTTGGAACCCTGTTTAGGCGCCTACAGACGACATGGGACGCATCGGCAAACGTTGTTCGTTGCAACGACGAATCGGTTGACGCATCGTGTGTACGCAAAACTTTCGGCAAGGCGAATCGAACGCTGGCGCTGGTCAGGGCTCGCCTATAAATGCGGCTACAGACGGCTTGGCAAGCCTCGGCCAACGTTTTAGCGAACTTTTATAGACACGTTGGTTTTCGCTCGAATTCGTGCATCGATGACGGTACACATCATAGACTACGATTAAACATGACATGTTTTTTATCTTGCCATTCTTTTTCTATAACTTTTTATCTGGTGGTAGCTCTGCGACCGTGATAAGAATGAGTTTGTAGGAAGGGCGAGTTATATTTACATGAAGAATGGATTTCGGATACTCACATTTTCAATATATCCCTATATTATTTTGCATTTCTCGAAAAGGAGGGCTTCCGAAAAAAGTAAAAGACGCTCAAGCACTGTCAAACGAAGATCTATAAGTTCCTGG
>CM024241.1:56565223-56639208 GCA_013421045.1 Propylea japonica
TTTTGCAAAAGTATGAATCTTTCAAAGAACATCATAGCTCAATATGCGTTAAAATGATAGTCCACTTAGAAATAATTTGATTCAGATATGATTAAGGGCTGACAAACAATGGATGACTGGCTGATATTTTCTGGTTGTAGTCTGAGTTTCGCAAAAATCTCTCCTAAGAAACAGATAGTTTAACCTTTCTTTTCTGCACGTCGAATAACGCTCTCAATCCCTTTAGATTTTAAATCATTCGCGGATTGACGGATTGTATTTGGTTTTTTGCGGACTACAGTGTTGGGAACGAATAGTATAATGAATTTCTAAATATTTGAAATTCAATGACTGAGCGAAGACCTATACGCCTCGAATTTCAAATTGCAACGATAAAAATTTTTTCTACAAGCGTACACTTTCATTCTCTTTCCCGCACGTATTTCAATTCGTAAGAGTCATATGCCAACAGTGTGGGAAAAACCCCTGCTATTCCATTACCGCACGCAAATGCGTGTGGTAAATGGATTAGCAAGGGTTTTTCTCGCACGCTTTTTCTAAAGAATAACTGAATAATGATATATCTCTATGCCACCGACGACGTTACTATGGAAACGGCATGTGAACGACTTGTCAAGACTTTTGTCATTCATGTGATTTAGAATGATCAATTCACATTTGATCTGTGTGTTGAAATCGATCTCGTATAAGCGCTTGTAGAAAAAATATTGTTCCTAACTCGTGCGGAAAGTGTTTTTTCTTCCCGCACTCAACTGCTTACCCAAACTCCGCCTTCGCCTCGTTTGGGTACGGCAGTTTCGTGCGTGAAAATATCACTTTCCGCACTTGTTAGGAAAATAACTCTGATACTGTACTATATTCTGATTGATTAATATCCAAACAAATGTGGGTCTTGATGTTGGTACCGTGTAAGGTACCCACAACCTCTCAACTGGGGAAAGGCGTTCGTTCCTGGCAACCATTGTAGGCCTCATAAATATGGTTTCAATCATCAATGGGGGTCGTGAGTCTTTGTCCATAGACGCTAGACTCCCAGCTTTCACCACAGTCGTTTTATTAAATGCATACAGCAATCAGAGAACTAATAATTATGTTTCAACTTTTCTGGAGAGAAACGTGAAATGCTGAGTTTCCCTACACATGATTGAATAAATACTCATATTCATGATGAGATCCCTATACTTTTTCTAGCAGCACCGCATGCGTTCTTAACATTTAGATTGAGTTGAATTTCTGTCATACTTTTTAACATGTAGTTTCACTTTTTTTGGAAATTTCCCTTCTATTAGATGTTCTTCAGTTTGCGAACAACATCTGGATAAACTAGTGTCAAATCATAAACAGCATCCAGACAGTTTTGCTCGAGTAATTGAAGACAAATAGGCGAATCCAGTTGTTCTTGGATGCAACACATAATCATATTGCTGAAACATACAAAAGTGGATTTAAACCAAACGAACAAAGACAAGACAACAAAACCGCAAAGGTTAGAACTTCCTTCGTCGATTTCCTCTCGGCGGTTACATCGAAGATATTCTACAATGTAGAATATCTTTGGGTTACATAGATACATTGAATCTTTACAACGCACTGAACGCAGATACAATGAACAAATGCTGCAGGACTGTTTATACCTCCACTCTATCAATATTCAAGTAGGTAAACAGTCCTGAAGCTTTCGTTCATTATATCTGTATTCTTATACTCTAATTTCAATTATCTGAACAATGACCTCAGATTGAAATTAGAGTATAAGAATACTTTCCAGTAGCGACAGCTTTTGACGACATAGGTGGGCGAGCAGGGGCCAGGATTGTTCAGTACAGTTTCTTGTTTCTTTTAGCATAGGGTGACCAGATCATTCGTACTCAATGACGGACACCCAAAAAAAAGAATTCGTTGGTATTGATGCCTTAGGTATTTTGGGAAGTGAACACCTTTTTTTAGGTCGACTAAAGATGTGTACTTGAATCGTAGGTCTTAAAAGAAATTAACTCTGATTTTAACACTTAAATTCAAATTGGCCGACCCCGTAGTGGTATGACTCCTGACCGTGGTGCCGTGTCCTGGGTCCGAATCCCGGCAGGGGCATGGATGGTTGTTCGTGTCTTGGGGAGAGTCCCCCAATAACAAACGGTAATCTGGGTAATATGTCTATGGGCGAGCCCAATAAGAGACAAAAAAATTCAAGATTTTGAGTTTTGACGGACACACTTTGACGGACGCTTATCAATGACGGACTCCCTCGTACGATTGACAGACTGTCCGTCGCAATGACGGACGTCTGGTCACCCTATTTTATAGCATGGCCAGATTTCAGTGGGAGCCAGTGGTATGTAGGATTAGATAATACTTATGAGTTTCAAGTTGGAAATGAAACGCGTTTTTGTTGTAACATATGTTTTTTTAATCATTCGTTGATGTTGATGCTTATTTAATAGTGGATGATTGTTTAATTATTTAATTTGAGACAACATGTCTGGAACAAAAAGTAATATCGAAGATAGGTAGATATTAAAAATTTATAAAAGTCGTGACTAAATATTTTGTAAACGAAAATAAACGAGTTTTCTAACAATCCCAGAGTGTATTACTTCATACAGACCCGCCGTAAGCGGGCGTGCAAGGCGTGCCCGGCACAAGGGCGGCACGTCCAGGGGGGCGGCAATCCAGTGAAATTGAATTTCTTTTTGGAGGGGACAAACAACGTGATAAGCGGGGGAGGAGAAAAAAAGGGGGGGTTGTTGTCCAACTCCAACTGCTTAAAAATTTTGCCATAGAAACATAGAAATTTTTGCCAACTGCTTTGAAATTTCTCTCATTCTCCGTTCAACATTGGGGGCGGCAAGGTCTCTCCATCCCCCTTAGAGAGAATTTTTCTCTGAAGGATCTGGAGGACAGGCGGCAACATCGATAATTTCCGTATATCCACGGATTCAGTGAATTCACTGCAGTATTTCTTTCAGTATATTTCCGGAGGGGCACTGCCGTCCCCCGAATTCCGCAGCTGAAAAATCTCTCTCCTGGATAATTTAGGATCGAGGACTTACCACACCTATTACCTCTGAGGTGGAGAATATTATTTTTTGAATATTCAATATCCATGCTTTCGATTTGCATTTACAAGTAACGATTAGTTCAATGATGAGTAATCATTACAAACATTTTCAACAGAAAGCAAAGTTTTTCAATTAAGTGAGTGAACTGATAATTATGCCGAAATTATGTATATACTTATATGATTTTAAATAAATCTGTTATTTTCTTTCTGATATGAACTATTAGGTACGCATTAAATGGTGATATCAAGATTTATTGAAAAATATTTTTGCATTTCCGAATAAAAAATTTCTTGAGTACAAGCTGAAGGATTGAATTTTTGTAAGCACCATATTATCACAGTTCGAATTTTAACGATATGCTGAGCAGTGTATCGAATTTTCTAAATATTTTTTTTATTAACTATTTTGATTGCGGAACATTTAGAATTTTAATTTTTTGGTTTTAGTTGAAAAAAATATTTTACCTCTAGATTGTTCTCTCTCGCAAAATTGTCACTTTTTGCTTTGGTTTCTTCCGTAAAATCTGTTCCCTCTGGAAAAAGCACCATGCTAATTTATAAGATAAATCCTCTATATAGTTTGCAGAATTTATTCAACCGATTTCTATCCGTAGACCAGTATCTCTTGATGAAAATCCACAATGACATTTGCATCACCCACCCTAAAAACATACCGCCTTATTTTCATTAAACATATAACGTATAGGTTTTAGGTTTTAATCACTAATCACGGTGAATTCTTACATTGAACAAAGGTTAAGGGCAGGTTATTTGAAACAAAATATACGGGGTGATTAGATCGATTAATTCGAGTATTCTGACATGAGTTTGTCAAGTCGCGTCCACACTATGCCTAAAGTCGCATCCACACTATGCCGAACGACATCATTCGACTTGTGTCGTTCGACAAAGTCGAATAAGTGTGGACGTTGTAGAAGTCGAATCGAATCGAATCATGTCGCTTCCAACCCGACTGAGCGCGGTCCCGATCAAAGGAAGTCGAATCGAATCATTCAGTCTGGACGTGTCGACTGTCGAATGGGCCGAATGGGGTTCAGTTGCATCCAAAGCGCTGCGTATTCACATGCCGTCGGATTCGGATTTGAACTGAATTTCTCCCGCATTCCGGCTCCGTGACGAAGACGTTCTTGTTGAAGGTGCTCGCTCACAAGTCACAACTGAGTCGAACCGTTTATCGTTCGACACGTCCACACCGATTGTCGAATCGAAAGTGTCGCCCCGAACGTGTCGAATGATGTCGTTCGGCATAGTGTGGATGCGACTTAACGACATCATTCGACACGTTGAGGGCCAACACGTTCGATTCAACATCGTTGTGGACGTGAATCATTCGATTCGACTTCCTTTGATCTGGACCGCGCTCATTCGGGCTGGAAGCGACATTATTCGATTCGACTTCTACACGTCCACACTTATTCGACTTTGTCGAACGACACAAGTCGAATGATGTCGTTCGGCATAATGTGGACGCGACTTCACACAATTTTTATCATTATTCCGAAATTGAATCCGATATTTAGGATAAAATACCGTTGTTCAAATCTATCGGAGATGATTATTCTTCAGTGGGATCCTGTAGCGGTCTTAGAAGAACAGAAGATTCGAAAAATCCTCACTTGGAAGGCCAGACCTGTTTTAAAACACCTTCCTGGCCAAAGAGCAAGAATTATATTCTGTATCTGAATATCGAAGGTATTTATTCAAATAGTTTTAAGTTTCAATTTTTAAAAACGGCGAGATAGGGTTTTTTATACTGAGGTCCTCGTTTGCACTAACCTCAGCTAGGGATTTTTTTGTTTCATCTATTGTAATTTGTTAGTTCTCAATTCAAAAGAATACATGTTTAGGTATAGGTCAAGTACGAAAATATTTCTATGGAATATAATGAATGCTCTGAAGATGAGACTTTGTTAATTCACCTGTATACAATAAGAAATGAACGACCATCATTTTGTTACATTGTCGGTTATAGCCGTATTTCAATAAAACATTTTTTTAGTTATTATTAAGTTTTAACATATTGACTGCCAACTACGAGATGTTAGGGACGTTTCCAACCAATTGGCTTAGGGAAGGTAGTTCTGAATAAAAAATTAAGAAAGCCCCGAACAAGTGCTTTTGAGTTCCCCTTCATTGGTGGAGCAATGAGGCTTCTACGTCAAAATTTTGTATTTGACTTGAGATTGATAGTAAATTGGAGTTTGCATAAACATTCAGTATAATCTTCATTCACAAAATGAATTTCTATCTAATCAGACATCTTGTTATGAAAATATAGATACTTCTTCGCAATAGTCCAATTGAATTTATATGGCTCTGTTAACACTATGGCCATAAAATTTTCATGAGAACTATTATGAACATCTCGCATGTGGCCGCAAAATTTCATTTCGATTGGTTTTGTCCAGGCCCGGATCCGGGAGTGGGGCGGAACTGGGGGAATCCCCCCCAAATGGACCTAAACCACCTGAAATTTTTTTTAATTACAGGACGGGCAAAAATTTAATTTGACCCAATTTCTGAATGGAGTTTTCATTGGGAGCTACTCAATTTAGTCAATTTAACTAACTAAACTTAATTGCCTAAAATACCATTTTGGTTAACGAACTAGACCCCAGCATTTGGAAACTGAACTCACCTGAAAATCTCAAGTCTCTAGGACAATGCCTTCGAAAGTTATCGTGCTTACGGCCGGCCGGACGGTCCACGGGCAGAATTGAATTTGTCTACGGACCCGTCATCAGGGAGTCGAACCTTGTCGTTTGAGACAATATTCGGCTCAAAATTCGAAAATTACAGACATTTGGGCAAAAATATACAGGGTGAGTCTTTGAGTTGTACATATATTTTAACCGTAGATTCCTGAGGTCAAAAGAAACACTTTTTTCCTCTACCATTTTTTCCGATTCGGCCTGGTTAAAAAGATACAGGCTGTTGAAAATCCATGAAAAGCATACATTTTCAGTAATATCTCGCAAACGATTCCTTCAAATGAAATGATTTTTGAAACATAGCATTTCATGAATATGATTAATCTTTCCCGACTACAAAATTCCGAGTACTTGTTGAAAGAAAAAAAATCTTAGAAATTCGAAAAATTGGGTACTTTGGCTGAATGCAACTCTGTCGAAAATATTCACAGAATTCAATTTTCTCTATGTGGTCACTTTGACAAATTTCAAGAATAATTCGAGAATTTGTTATTTGGAATGATGAATGGTAAGAGAACTAGCGGATTTTCTTTAAAAATGGGGTTACAATGAATAAGCTCACCTCTATACTTCTTCAGTGTAAATCCTTATCTATTCAAGCAAATTTCCACACCACTTTCGAAGTACCTATTGCAATTTTGTTTCGTTGAGCTTTGACATAATTACGTTGATCCAAATCTACATTACGTTAGAATACGTACGTTCATTTCTCTTTTATTCATCATATTTATTACTACTAAAATGACCATAATAAGTTATTATTCAAGAAGTCGTATGATTTTGAAAACAAACTAACCACAGAACACCGATGTCAAAAAATCTAGTGTTACGTCTGTGACTTTCACCCATGCGGACCACAGAACATAAATATGCGGACACCCCTTGAAATTCAATCGCCCCAACTGGTGTTTATGAACGTGAAATGTCATGCGTGTTATGATTGAGTTGTTGTTTTGATTTCGGAAGAACGGAAGATTTCAAGAGATATTGGAAATGAATGCTATGGCTAGAATAGGTGGTTTAAAAGTTAATCCGATATAATCAAAAATGAAGTATACATCAAGAAGAGATTATTCTGCTTTTCATCACTAGCAAAGTTTTGGATGAATCAATCATTCCATTAGAAAATATTAAACTGGTATTGAAAAAGTGAGTTCATATTTCTTTCTTTAATACAGCAGCTTATTTGAAAATTTCGAATGGTATATCTACTCGTTTCTTTGATACAATAGCTTATTTTAAAGGTTTGAATGCTATATCTCGTACTTGCAAAAATTCAGTGGTTAGTTTACCAGTGGCGGCATAGCTCATTCTGAAAACAAAAAAGGGCTATATCTTCTTATTTAGGCCGAATCGGAAAAAATGGTAAAGGAAAAAAGTGTTTCTTTCGACCCCAGGAATATACGGTTAAAATATATGTACAAGTCAAAGACTCACCCTGTATAGCAAACGTAGAACTAGCGCTCAAAAAACTCGATCTTGGGCTTCATGAAGTTGGCCGTCCCCGCCCTAAGTAATAGCTTTTGTTCTGATATAGTGAGTCGAGCTCGTAAGTTAAGAAAATGAAATTAAGATTCATTATTCAACGTAGTGAATCATAATAGTTTGGATAGATAGAATAAGAAAAGTGTCGAATATTGTTTTAAGTATGTGCTTTGATAGGTACGTCACCTGGTCCTGGTATATGTCGTATTTCATCTTTTAGCAAGAATTTTGTAGAATGCCTGTGAGAATGTTCACCCTGAACACTATGGTATAAAGACGGCCACAATATATTCCAATCTGTCCTGGTTCTATGGTTCATAACCAATATCGACATCTCCCTAGATCTAATGGCATCGCCTGTTACTTCGATTTCTGTTCCACATAGTATTCTAGAAAGGATCTGCAACCAGGAAAAAATAAGATATTCGAAAGTTCTTTCAGCAATTTTTATATTTTGGAGGATTAACATGAATGATGATTTCGACCCTGATTGAGTTTTGAAGTATTATTATTTTTCCTCAGACTTCGACTTGTAGAAGTATCCTTGCCTAACCTACCATGAATGATGATTTTGACCTTGAATAGTTTTGAAGTTGAAGTGTCAAAAGAAAAACATTTTTTTGGCTATCATCCGGTAATTTCGCACTTCCCGGACGCTTTCTCTTAGATAGAGTAGTATTTCCCGAATTAGTCCGGGAAGTGCTTACTTCGTGCGTACTTCACGGACTGGGCTGGGAAGTAGGTATGATTTGGATAAATGCAAATGATCATTAGATACTATAGCAATGCAATAATGGCTGACAGTTCATATGAATTTAGTTTTCAAAGGGTTGCATGTTTTAGGATCGCAATTAGCAGTGAAATGTGGAAATCAGCTGCGAAAGTTTTATCCTATACTATTACTATACGGATGCCGAAAAAATATTGTAAACTACACGACCGAGAATAGTTTTTTTGGACTCACAGACTTCCAGTACTCGCCCTCGGCTCGTCCTAGAATTCTGTCCTGTTTTCAGGATTTGTTACTTTACTATTTCGGCAGCCGTCCAGGATGTACCCATTACCTGGTAGAAGAACGGCAAGAAGAACGTGCAGTTGATCACTTTCATAGCAACGAAATAAACGGAACATCTATTGATATACGATATTAGTAGATATTAATCTGGTGTCGGTTAGTCGGTTCAAATCTTAAACTAAAGAAAGAGTTCTTTAGTTTATTATTATTATCTCTCAATCTTAGACTATATCCCATCATACTTAGTCTAAGCTCTCAATAGCCATCAAATTTTTGTGTGAAAGTAAAGTTCTTAATGGTCAGAGTCTTTTAATGCACATTTTTTTTTCGAAAAAGACGTGTTTTTAAATTGCTGCTTTCAATAACATTTAAAACTTTTCTGGCCATTTGCAGGCGTCCAGAAGCAGTCTTAGATACTAAAACATGGATAATACAATGCGTTGTTCCATTCTTAAGATAGTTCCGTTTCAGTTACGTCACCAGCTCGAAATGTGAACCCGAAATCAGCACAGCACTATTAGTACAGAGTATTCAATATTTCGTGAAAAAATATTGTTCAGAATTTTGAGCGAAATTTTTGGAAATGTAAGGGCTCCCAAGCCAAATCCTCCCCCCCCCAATTTTTTTTCTGGCTACGGCCTTGGTACAGAGGGCGGCGAGTTTGTCATACATTAGTTCATTTGTCCAGTTTTCGTGAAATCAATAATTCTTCTTGAATATTATATCGTCATCTTCTAAAATACGAGGAAGTACTAGAAGGTGATTGTTTTTTAATTGTCGGTTCATAAGAATGCAAGGGGAAAAACTACGACTTTTTGATTCTCACAAGAAGTTGCTTTTCTATATCATGTGACGCCTTTGATCAAATGCAGTTTCACGAGCGTTTCTCTGACTCTGTTAGATTTCTTAGATTGTGCCATTGATAGAGAAGTCTCAAACGACGCCACATTTTCGCCGGACGTCCGCCGCAGTCCCGCTAAATTTGAAATAATTCGCGGACCATATTTTGGTTTCTGCAGGCCCCTGGTGGTTCGCGGACTACAGGTTGGGAACCAATGAGCTACAGAGTTGTCCACTTCATTTTAATGAACCTCTTTATATCGATCGATATTCCGTCCCCGCATAATATAACACCTCCGTGAAGTTATTACTTCGAAACGTTAGAAGATTCTTCACCAAATTATTTAGGACAGAATTCTGTACGGACGCCACTGATGAAAATTTAATAGTATATTATGCATCGTATAATGATAGCTATTATTCGAAAGGTCCCAAATCACCGGGTGAATAACAGCCATTATAAGCGAGTAGCATACTATACTTTATCCACGACTACTGAATATATTTCTTGAAGATTTTAACATTTGGCGACCGCGACAAGACCCTTCTATGACAATCGTGAAAAAGTACGAGTTGACACATGAGAAATTTTTGGAGAACTGATCATTGTATATTTTGTTATGAAAAAAGCTTTAATTGATATAATGAAAGTAGATTCGGCTCTCGATTGACAAGGTATGCCCATATTTTGTTAGTTGGAGTCATAGACTTAAAAAAAAGAATGGACAGGACGTGTGAGAGAGAAGACTTCAGACAAGGATAGAATAATATTAGTGAAAAGCACAGAACATATAATAAAAACATTGGATCGCATTAGATATTTTTATGTTCTGGCAGTTTTCCAACATTATGAGAGAGAGAGATACTGTGAAGGATGGAGTAATATTAGTTTAGTTTAATCTATGCACCACACTAATATTACTCCATCCTTCACAGTATCTCTCTCTCTATGTTGGGAGCACGAAACTTAATGCGAAAGTCCCGTGACGCCTTGTCCATCCTTTTATATGTCTATGGTTGGAGTACTTTAGTTTAGAACACTGAAGAAATACCAATTTAAAGAATATTATATCAAGTTAAATCTATGAAACATCTGACATCAGTGATTTATAATCTCTTATTCCCTTGTGAATAAGGGGTATCAACAAGGCCGAGCACAGATTTTACAATACCATGTACCATGTAGGTACAGATTTTACAATAGTCATGGATAAAAGAATTTTTGATTGAAAAAAATGTATTTTGATGAGTACTACTACTACTACTCTACCAAAAGGTAAACCAGAATCTCCTAAGGTTTCGAAAATATTTCCGGAAAAACCAATTTTTTCTCTAAATTTCAACACCATAGACCCATAGTTCAAAAAACTTTATGTCATAGAATCATCTGAGGATAAGATCTCAAATTTACGGGCCCTTATTCGGAAACACCCTGTATGGGTAACATTTTTTTTTATTTCTTATTTCGATTATTTCCATTATTGTAACACTTAATCAGGGATACAACTACTAGGACTACGACTATGTTAACGACAATTACATAAAAATTTTTACAGAAATAAATAATACTTACAGTAGGGTATTGTTGCCAAAAGGTAAGGATTACATCTGTGACATATCTGTAGTATTTGTTCGACACCAAAATTATCGGCAAGATCGGGCAGTAAAAGCATATATAACCTGGACGGAAATTATTTAATTAAAATCACATGTTTTATTTGATACATTTCAGTGGCGCAGCCAGGATTTTATTTTGGAGGGGGCTGAACTGAAAAATGTTTGATGATACAGTGGATAACGAAAGTTGCAAAAAAATAAGAAGAAAGAAATAACGAAGAAATCTTTGACTATGTGAAATATTTTAATTGAAGATATTTGAGGACGAAAAAAACACCTTTTTCCTAAACCAATTGAGTTATCAAATGCAAACATAACCTCTCAGTTTCATAAATTGATAGAAAATATTTTTTTCCGTCGACCCCAAAATAAAAGGCCATTGGAATGTGTACGGAATTGATCATTAATGACCCGTTTTAATGCTCAATTTATGCTATTTTAATGTGTAATCCTCATGGCAACCTACTATTCAGGAGAACTACGAGAATTGTCAAAACTCTGCTGGAACATAAATACATAGAAATTTTATTATGTCGAATTTATGTCTTGTTCAAAAAGAGAATGTATTTCAATCAATAATTTATTCATAATTCATATTAAGGTCATCGGAAAAATCTTGTAATCAACTCGGTTATTAATCGAGCTCGTTAAAATATCTTGTCAATTAGTCGGTGTCTTAATAACCTTAACCTAGTTGATTAAATAACTATTTCATCTGTGAATAATTAAGGTTAAGTATTAATGCACAATAAAGAGCATTATTATTATCGACTTGAGCCTATTAGCGTACAAAAGGTGTGATTTCTCACACCCCCTAGCGATCGGCTATCACAATCCCTACCAGGGAGTACATTCACTCATCCCGGATAGCAAGTATCAGGGGGATTGAGCTCTGATGTGTTTGGTGTTCTTCTTTTCTGGGTCCTGGATTGTTAGTCCTTCTTGCTTGATCTTGGATTTCTCAGTTGATGTCCTGGTAGTCGGTCTTGTAATGTTTCCCTCCATGGTTGTTCCTGGTGTACATCGTGACCTACAAACTTCCTTACTGTTCTAGCAGTACCGAGAAGTACTGTTTTTTGCATTACTTTGTGAAGGTTTGCATCCAAATCTAGCTTCTTGCTTGAGGTTGGACTTGAGGCTCTAAGGAATAATTCCTGTGATGGATATGAGAATGGGAATGGTTCTGCTACAAGACATTCCCCACTGTCTTTTGATCTGAAGTTCATGCTCTCGATATTTTTGACGAAGATTGTTGTTGTTCGGTTTGGCTACGTCTATAAGTATTGCTCTCTTCTCTTTTTTCTTCACTAGAATCATGTCTGGCCTGTTATTAGCAACTGTTAAATTTGCAAGTACTTTGCGATCCCAGTATAGCCTGTAATAGTGGTTTTCCAGTATTAATTCAGACTGATACTTATAATATGAAATTGTTTCGGATAGCAGCATCCTCAGTTGGCTGGCGAGCTCCTGATGCAGTATTTTACAAACTGCATCATGTCGACTCTTATATTAATTTTCAGCAAACATTTGGCAGCCTCCTGTAATATGTTGGATTGTTTCTGAGGTTGGACATCCGTAGCGGCATCTATCGTTGGTGAGGCTCCTATCCTTCATGATATATTTCTGATAGTTTTTATTTTGCACTACTTGATCTTGAATGGCAAGGAGAAAACCTTAAGTTTCAGGAAACAATCTTCCAGAAGTCAGCCAGTAGTTCGTCGCAGGAATGTCGACATGTTCCTGGGTGACTTCGTTCAGGTGTCTTAATTCCATGTGGGCACTCTTCTCTTTATCTTTGAATTTTATCACTATCCGTCGCGTGGTGTTCTCATGAAGGTGCTCGCTTAGTAGTAGAAGATGTTGAATCATCTGCTTCAATCAGTATCTTGTGTAAGTCCGATGTGTTTGACTTTTCTACAAAGTAACTTCTTAAGTTGTTTATCTGTTCAGCCGCCATTTTCTTTATGTCCACAAAGCCTTGCTTGCTTTCGATTCTAGGAATCAATGTTCTTTCGCCACAGCATTTAGGATGATGCTTGTTGGCATTTGTGCACAGTGTTCTCATTTTTCGTTGGAGGCGATCGAGATCTGTATTACTCCACTTCACTACTCCGAAGGAGTAGGTGAGAACTGAGCAAGCGTAGGTGTTTACAGCGTGAGATTTCTGCTGTTCAGTTTCGTTTTCAGAATGCTCCTCATTATTCTGGTGAACGCTGCTGTTACCTAGTACGTCTTTTATCATACGTTGATCTATTCTTTGACATTGTTTCATTCCCAGGTATTTATATAAATCTCCTCCCAGCATTGCCTTTATTTCTTCTTCGTTAGATAATGTTACGAGTCGTAGTAGGCACTCTGGTTTCATCAGTAGTTTCAGGTCATCGAGGTATAATAGATAGTTTATCAACATGTGTTGCCTTTCAGGTTGAATCCTTTTCTGGAGGATTTTAAAATACTTGATAACGGGTTCATTGCCATGCAGAACCACAATGAACTCAATGAGTCTCTTCGAAAAATTCCCCTCTTGATGGACACTGTGCCTGTTCTTATGTCTGTTCCATTGATTTCGATGTTAGTGCTCCAGTGAGGTAGGCGAGGTTATGGTCAGGGTTGATTTGTGTGCTGTCTTGGTTTGGTCTTCATGCCCAACACTTCCACTACAGTTGTTGCGGCACAGTAAAGGATGAGATGGATTGTTTCCAGTTGTGTTGCCATCGGAAAAATTTTGATATAATTTCGTTGTTCATTATCTTGAGAATGACCGATAGCTTTTTGGATGACCTAATCCTGGGCAGTGTTGGTCTGGAGAGTGGATCAGTGCCATTGTATTCGCTGAATAATCAGTGCATTGCTGATTGAGGACGTTCCACTAGAGCGCTTGGTGTTCTTCGTTCGAAATTTGATTGTCAGTTTCTATGGAAGTTTAAACCTGAGATGATGTGAGTTTATTCTGTGTTTCTTCATCCGTGTGGACATCTTCTTGGAGCCGTAATTGGAGTTCCGTTGTTCTTTTTTCTTGTGTTGTTCCACGGTTGTGTTCTCTGTTTTCAGAAGTAGTGTGTTCTTCTCTATTGTGGTCTTCCTCATTGTTTAATTCATTCACAACTTCATTTTTAATTTCCTGCAGCATTTCTTCTGATGTGAATTTGTTTCTAAGGATTACGCGATACTGATCAGCTAACCTCTGTTCAGTTACCTACTTGTAGGTTGGAAAAACATCATTTGAATTCGTTGAAAAACCGTTGTTGTATCCAGTTAGTTCTTGACCCATATTTGTTATTTCTTAGTAGTTGTGCATGATTGTTTCACTTATTCAACTTGTCCATTTCATGCGTCTTCTGGGTAACCCTGCTTGAGGGAACGGTGGTTGAAGATCTTGCATAGCTCTTTTTGTAGGGGTACACTGCTGTTGTTTGTTGTTTCCTTGGTTCTTCCTGTTGAGCTGTAGTGTTTTGTATGACAGAGGCCTGACTCCTCAGCGTCTCAATATTTCTATTCCTCAGTTGCACCATCGTTATGGATTGCATTTTATACCTACTGACAGGTTCAGCTCGGGTACCTCGGTTTGCTAAGCCAGTACTCAGAACTTACCATTCCAGAGCCCCTGAGGGTTATTATTACTTTCTAAAGTCGTTTGGGAGATATAACTGAAATTCATTTTTTATAGATTTCAACACCCTGTATCTTTTCAACGGAGCCGTATCGGAAAATTGGTAGGGAATGAAAAAATTTTTCTCTTGACCTTAGGGATCTTCGATTGAAATATTTTGCATAGTCAGACTCACCTGTATAATAAATATTCAGTTTCGGTTCTTTAAACCATTTTCACACGACATTCAAGAAACTCGAAACAGAAGTAAAAATTTGAGAGCAAAAGCCCTGGAGCAGATGCTTTTGAGCGCTCGTCCATTACTGGAGCTATGTGGATATAAGCTAAATTTTGTTTGGGACTTGAGATTGATAATAAATAAATTATTCAAAAACTGAAATATGTACCGGGTTTTTCACTATAATTTGACCCCCCTTTTAACTTTGTTACTGAAGGAGGTACAAAAAAAGTTTCATATAAAAGTTTCACGAAATCAACTGAGGTTTTTTGATATTAGTCCAGAAACTGAAATATATATAGGGTGACCAATATATTGATGGCAACTTCATTTTTTCAAATGGAACACCCCGTATATTTTTCCAGATTTGGTTAGCTCTTTTTCTCCTGATTTCGAATATGTAACATGTGTTGGTCTATCTTGCTTATTCTGAGCACCGCAGAGTTTCAAATTTCAATAACCATCTGCCATAGCGTTTTGGAAGTTTGTGAATATTTAAGTGGCCAATTTGATCTTTGGATTGGTAATGGCGCACCCATTTTATGGCCACCAAATAGTCCCGATTTAACACCGTTGGACACGTTTTTATAGCCGTTCCTGAAGGAAAAGAATTACTTCAGCAATAATGACAATCAATGAAAGCGGAGAATAATTTAATGATATAAAATCAACCAATATTAAACCCATAATTCGGAACTAATCCCGTCAACGCACAAAGAATAATGATATTGTAATGGTTAGAAACAAATTTTGAAGGTTTAATTTCCGACTTGAATCGGAGCCATAATAAGCTATCAAAAATAGTCTAAACAACCTGAGACAACTATATGAATTATGTGTATTGAATGAAGGTGGTCATTTTGAGCAATTTCTTTAGTTGATGTTATTCTTACCATACTACCATAGTTTATCATTTTTCATTGGTTAAGTAATTGTTAAGTATTCATTTTAAAATAAAACTTTAAGTAGATTGGTTGGATATAAAGAATTTCGTAGGTATTTCACATATTTTTTTATTCGGTGTCATCATTTCAAAACTTTGAAACTCTGAAAATTGAAGAGACAGTGTCCCATTTGAAAAAATATAGTTGCATTCAATGTTGTTCACCCTGTATATCTTCCCATTGACGTTATTATAACTCCAAAAATGAGCATTTTCAGTAAACGCACTCTGCCACTTGTAAAATGATTATAGATCTTGGCAGGTAGTTCTTGAAATTTAAAACTCTGTGGTTCTCAGAATAAAAGAGATAGACCAACATATGTTACATATTCGAAATCAAGGGAAAAAGAGCTAGCCAAACATGGAAAAATATACAGAATGTTCTATTTGAAAAAATGAAGTTGCCATCAATATGTTGGCCACCCTGTATATATTTCAGTTTCTGAACTCATATTGTAAAACCTCAGTTGATTTCGTGAAACTTTTATACGAAACATTTTTTGTATGTCCTTCAGTAACAAAGTTGAAGGGGGGGTCAAATTATAGTGAAAAACCCGGTACAAACTTGACAACTAAAAAATGAATTCTCTGGTTCCGATGATGCAATCCTCTTGAAATGTGGCATGAACATTCAGTATATCAATCTTCATTCATAAAATGAATTTCACTCGAATCGGATATTTCATTATGGAAATATAGAGATTCTTCTTCTCAATAATACAATTGAATTTTCTATGGTTCTGATGATGTGATCTTCTTAAAATTTTGCATGAACATTCGGTATATTAATCTTAATTCACAAAATGAATTTCACCTGAATCGGATATCTTGTTGTGAAAGTTCTTTTTGATATTCCAATTGAATTTTCTATGGTTCTGTTAAAATTATGGCCACAAAGAGGCTTATTTTGAGCATCTTTCATGTGGCCACAAATTTTTTCTCGGTCGGTTTCGTTTTGTTTGAGATATTGATGAACAGAAAATTCGGATGGCCATATTTTATGGAACACCCTGTACGATATAACTGGTTAACGAACTTAACCGCGGCATATGGTGCTATATAGCACTCGTTTAAGTAGAACGAGCACTCAAATAAAAACTTATAAAAGGCAAGGAACGGAGAGAGCATTAATTTTTTTTTGGCAATTTCAAACCGAATGAAATTTAAATAAAGTAAGAAGTTCCTCGAGGTTTATTAATCACCAAAATATACGTCAGTCGCCGCAGCCGCATTGGAGGTGAAGGTGATAGTGTATGAAAGTTTGAAAAATATTTATACTTCGGGTCATCACATCATACCTGTAGGTATACTAAAATAGTATATTATGAAACGAGCGTTTAATGATTAATGAAGTCTGAGCCGCAGACGAGTGGCCTAAATCCCAGAGTGAATAATAGCCATTATACGCTAGTAAAATACTATACTTTCTCCACTTGTATATTTTGTAATGAAAGTTTATTACAATTAAAATAGATTTGACCTCCATTGAAAAGGTATCCCAACCCATATACAGGGTGAGTCTTTGACTTGTACATATATTTTAACCGTAGATTCCTGAGGTCAAAAAAACCACTTTTTTCCTCTACCATTTTTTCCCATTCGGCCTGGTTAAAAATATACAGGCTGTTGAAAATCCATGAAAAGCATACATTTTCAGTAATATCTCGCAAACGATTCCTTCAAATCGAATGATTTTTGAAACATAGTTTTTCATTAATATGATTAATCTTTCCCGACTACAAAATTCCGAGTACTTCGATGTTGAAAGAAAAAAAAAATCTTAGAAATTCGAAAAATTGGGTACCTTGGCTAAATGCAACTCTGTCGAAAATATTCACAGAATTCAATTTTCCCTATGTGGTCACTTTGACAAATTTCAAGAATAATTCGAGAATTGGTTATCTGGAATGATGAATGGTAAGAGAACTAGCGGATTTTCTTTAAAAATGGGGTTACAATGAATAAGCTCACCTCTATACTTCTTCTGTGTAAATCCTTATCTATTCAAGCAAATTCCACACCACTTTCGAAGTACCTATTGCAATTTTGTTTCGTTGAGCTTTGACATACGTTGATCCAAATTTACATTACGTTAGAATACGTTCATTTCCCATTTATTCATCATATTTATTACTACTGAAATGGCCTTGATAAGTTATTATTCAAGTCGTATGATTTTGAAAAACAAACTAACCACAGAACACCGATGTCAAAGAATTTAGTGTCACGTCTGTGACTTTCACCATGCGCACCACAGAACATAAATATGCGGACACCCCCTGAAATTCAATCGCCCCAACTGGTGTTTATGAACGTGAAATGTCATGCGTGTTATGGTTGAGTTGTTGTTTTGATTTCGGAAACTCTTTCACGGAAGATTTCAAGAGATATTGGAAATGAATGCTAGAATAGGTGGTTTAAAAGTTAATCCGATATAATCAAAAATGAAGTATACATAAAGAAGAGATTATTCTGCTTTTCATCACTAGCAAAATTTTGGATGAATCAATCATTGCATTAGAAAATATACAACTGGTATTGAAAAAGTGAGTTCATATTTCTCTCTTTAATACAGCAGATTATTTGAAAATATCGAATGATGGTATATCTACTCGTTTCTTTGATACAATAGCTTATTTCAAAGGTTTGAATGCTATATCTCGTACTTGCAAAAATTCAGTGGTTAGTTTACCAGTGGCGGCATAGCTCATTCTGAAAACAAAAAAGGGCTATATCTTCTTATTTAGGCCGAATCGGAAAAAATGGTAGAGGAAAAAAGTGTTTCTTTCGACCCCAGGAATATACGGTTAAAATATATGTACAAGTCAAAGACTCACCCTGTATGTTAGTTAGGAAATCTGAAACACTGAAGAAATATCAGTTTCAACAATATAATATTATAGCCGAATAATGACTCATTATTCACTAGTGATTGATGGGTATTATTATGGCCGAGCAAACAGATTATTACAGAGTATTAATAATGGGTAGATTATAAAAAAGTCGAAGATGAAGTTATTTTATACCTTACGAAATTTATACAGTTCAATGGCATAGGCGGAAATAGGAGGAGTACAGGGAGTGCGTTAACCCAAACGTCCATGGTGCCCCCTCCCACGAAATATAAAAAAAGATCCTTCTCTACCTCCCTTATCTGTATGACGACTAACTCTAACTTCATATATGGGTGCCCCCACAGAAAATTTATGTGTGAATCATACTTTATAAACAATTATATATATAAAAAATATTCAGTTGTATTTATAATTGTGGTAAAACCTCAAATATGCCGCACGAACAATACATCTGAGCATCTGACCGTAAGCTTTATAATAGTGGGTGTAAAGGCCATCATCTGTTAAAGTGACCATGCGCCGCTCAGATGTATGGTCGGCTCGGCATGTTTATTGTTTATGCTGACATTGCTGACGGTTTTACCACCGTTATAAATACAGCTAGGGTTGCCACCTTTTTTTTGCAATATAAAGTACATTCATGATTAAAGGTACGAAAAACAAAGTACCTACATAGTGTCAAAATAAAGTATTTCTTATTTTTCTTGGGTATTTTACTTGAACACATATTTTTCATTGCTTTTAGCAAGTTTCAACGAATTATTATTGCAGCTAAATACTTGAAAAGCATCCTTACAATCTATATTTAAGTTAAAATACAATAGTAATTCATTTTTGATTAATTTGATGGACGCTCTGTTTCTTTCATCCCTCCATTTGCAATTCATCACAGAAAAAACTCTTTCTGTGAATGCTGAAGTCGCTGGTATTGACAATAAGAACGAAATTATTTTAAATATGTTCGTTAAATTTTCTTTTTCAATAGCTTTGCTGAATATCTGTTACCATTTTCGTGCAGTAGATAATTCGGCAAATTCCTCACAATTAGATATTATTTTGTCATATATTTTGTTAATTAAAACAATTTCCTCATAAAGATCGTCTATGATTATATTTAATTTATTCAGATTCAAATGTTCAATTACATCGACCATTACATTGAACTGAACATGACCCTTTAAATTCAAACTATCTAGTTTAAATAGCCAATTTGAAGTATTGAAATCGAACCATTTATTTAGATATTCCAATGCATTGTCAATGAATAATATAAAATTGGTATCAATTTTTTCAGTTGATTCAGATGAGGATAACAATTTGATTTTTTTCATTTGTTTCATAGCCGAAGAACAGGTCTTGCTTTCTTTTTGTCAACCTGTCTTTAAGAATGACCATAATTATATATATGACCAAAATGGTTATTGAATTGCTTTCCAGACATTTTACTACTTTGTTGAACAAATTCAATATATGGCTGCAAAAATGAAGATATATTTCAATTATATCATTTTCAGAATTGTTCAACATTAGCAAGACCTATCCTAGATCTATTCTGTAGATGTAGTCTACGTCTGATCCAGGACCGAAGTGCCGAAAGTTTGTGTATATGTTTATAATATGATGAATTGGTGTCCCATCGTCTCGGCAAAAATCGGTAACGTAAAATTCGCGAAATAAAGCATTTTTGCGTACTTTATGTTCCTCGTAAAGTATAGAGTACAATTACCTGAAATAACGTACAATACTTTATAATAAAGTACCTACGGGTGGCAACCCTAAATACAGCAGCCCTGCCTTTTTATATTATTTGTAGTACGACCAATGAACTGTAACTTTCATAACGTTGAATCCTAAGATCGTTTTATGGAACAAACATCCCATAAATGTAGGTCCGGAAATGCATTGTTCCAAAAATACAGGGTGTTAAAGTTTTTCTTAAGGCTGACAAAAAAAGTGATACGCCACTGAGATATTTTGAACTAATAATTATTTTTGAATTCTACGTTCAATTTGTGACAAAATAGTATAATAATAATAATAATAATAATAATGTCTTTATTTCTAACGAAATCTCAAGGGGAAGTTCACCTAAAGGTGCTCTACCACTTAACCCTTGTTATTCACATAAATACATTTGAATATGAAGAACAAAAAAAAATACACAAGTGTAAAATAATAATAATGAAAAGAAAAGAAGAGAGAACACAAAAAATACTTAAGAGAGCATAATCATAGAGACAACTACAAAACAAATCAGGAACTGAGGAGATAGAGTTTTATCTTTTTCTTGAATTGACAATAATTCAGTAATTTTAATTCACTTGGAATAACATTGTATAGCCTGTAAATGTTATAACTAAAACTTCTTTGGAAAGTGGACGTTCTGTGATGAGGACATGACAACATATTTCTATGGCGTAAATTAACATTATGAACATCAGCCCTATATACCAGTTTATTGTAGAGATAAGGTGGACTTCTGTTAAGAATTAACTTATGAAATGTACACAGGGCGTGATACTCAAACCTAACCTTCATTGGAAGCCAACTCAACTCTCTCAACTTGTATGAAACATGTTCATACTTTCGAATTCCATAAATGAAACGAATACAAGAGTTCTGGACGCGTTGGATACGGCATAATGTTTCTTGGTCTAGGCAAAAACTGTATACAGGAGAACAATAATTAAACTGTGATAAGACCAAAGTTTCACATAGTATTTTTTTAGTATCCACTGGCAAGTACGATCTGTGAGGATACAGCATTCTCAACGCTCCATAAGCTCTGCGAACCACACTCACCACATGTTCACGAAATCTCAAAGAATCATCCAAAATCAAACCCAAGTTACGAGCGCAATCAACAAATTCAACGATATCTCCATTGACGGTTGGTTTGAAATGATCTTTAACAATTTTTTTATTTTTATCTGAACCGAAAACCAGAGCAAATGACTTTTTAGTATTCAATCTAAGGGAGTGCTTCGCTGCTATGTCCGCCAACCGACACAGATCTTCATTCATTCTCGTTATCGCTGTATCTAAATCATCTATAAAGAAATCATAATAGAGTTGGAAATCATCTGCATACATATGTGCGCAACAATGTAGTATGAATCTTATAAATTGACTCGTGTAAACTAAAAAGAGAAGTGGTCCAAGAACCGAACCCTGCGGAACTCCACCCAACACACCCCCTTGCCGAGGAAACTGCCTCACCCAATTTCACACTCTGAGAACGTCCTGTGAGATATGACTCAAATAGTTGAAGTGCCTCCCCTCGAACTCCACATGATCTTAAAACTGCCAAGAGAATATCATGTTTGACTGTATCGAAGGCTCTGCTGAAGTCAAGCAGAAACAGGCCGTGCATTTAGAGTCATCAATAGAGCGCAAGATATCGTCAGTTACATTCAGGAGAGCTGTAGTGGAGCCATATCCGGGACGAAACCAGATTGAACTGGCGGCAAAATTGAGTTGTCTTCAAGATAGTCAGATAATTGGTCCGCCATAATCTTCTCCAACAGTTTTGACAAACCTGACAAAATACTAATTGGTCTTAGATCAGAGAGCTCGCGAGGGTTAATAGTCTTTGGAATAGGCGTAACTTGAGCATGCTTCCAAGAAGTAGGGAACTTGGATGTTAGTAAAATACTATTGAAGATGTTAACAATTATTGGAAGAATTTGAGGACAACAGATTTTAATGAAAGAGATAGAAAGATTATCGCAACCAGGAGCACTGTTTTTGAGTTTTCGCAGGTATTCAAGGACAATAACTTCATCTACTAGACGGAAACGAAACTGCTCCGGGCAAATCGGATTGTCCTCGTAATAATCAATAACCGAGCGGTCTGTAGCTTGAAATGTGTGGTTCAAAAAGTGATCATTTATCAGATTGGGATCATTAAATCTGTCTTTTATATCTGACTGCGGTTTGCTAGAAATTCCCAATGATCTGAGTTCTCTCCACTGTTCCCTACTTGAAGTAT
Source organism: Propylea japonica (assembly GCA_013421045.1). Taxonomy (NCBI): domain Eukaryota; kingdom Metazoa; phylum Arthropoda; class Insecta; order Coleoptera; family Coccinellidae; genus Propylea; species Propylea japonica. The sequence goes on from CM024241.1 coordinate 56,587,590, forward strand.
TCAAAGTAATATACTGAAAAAACAATCGCTTCTGTCTAGTTATAGCGTGATTTACAGTATTCCGCAAACGCTTGTATCGCTCCCACGTTTCCTCCGTTTTGTACCTTCTATGCCCTGCTCTAGCGCCATCCCTATCCTTCATCAACTTCCTAATCTCATCAGTGATCCACGGCGCATGCGCCTTAGAAATTCTAATTAGTCTTGACGGAAAGTGTCTATTAAATAAACTCGTTAGAGTTTCCGAAAATAACTCCACCTTCTTATCAACATCGCTCATGTGAAATATTCTCGACAAATCTGAATTAACAATGTCATGAATCAAAACTTGCTCATTAAAACCTCTACAGTCCCTAACAGTAAATAATTGCGGTTCAATTTTTGGTTTTTTAATTTTTATGGAACATCCTATACATTCATGTAAGGAGAAATTATGCTGATACGTGAAAGTGGAACCAATGATATTGTTCTCATTGCACAAAATCACATCAATAAGAGACTCAGAATTCGGTGTGATATGAGTTGGCTTCTCAATTAGCTGTCGCATGCCAATAGAAGAAAGCATGGTACTGAAATACTTAGTTGAAGGCAAATTATTATCAAGAAAATTTACATTAACATCCCCAACACAGAGAACATTATCACAATAGGATAATGCACAAGTAAGACTCATTTCCAAAGAATCAATGAACAGTTTATACGGCAACTGAGGTGGTTTATAAACAACAGCGACAATGAAGGAAATTCCATTGAATTGTATTTTTACAAACAACTGTTCTATATTCGAATTATTTGGAACATCAATCACTTCAAATCGAAATCTATTATGTATATATAATAAAACACCGCCACCTCTTGCACCAGTATTTCTGTCACTTCTAACAAGATCAAAGTTATTAATCATTAAGTTCTCCGAATCGACTGAACTATTTAACCAAGTCTCAGATAATGCAAGTAAATCAAATTTATTCTGCTCATTAAACACTTTTAAATCATTAAACTTAGGAACTAAAGATTGCACATTCAAATGACCCAACAAAAACATACTCCGATATGCTCACCAATACGCAACAGAAGTGCGAGCAAGACACAGCCAGCGGAACGGAAAAAAGTTAACTGAAACAATTAATTACACACCAGAAATCAGTTTCTCAACACCAGTGTCCGATCTAACGAAGACAGCTCCATTAATAGTCCAAACATTCTTGAATCCATATTTTTCCGACGATTCCGTTACCAATTTCCACCTGTTATGCGTTAAGTCCTCCTTCATAACAATACCTGTCCCCTTCAAAAGTTTCTTCTTTAGATAAACCGTATTCTTAAAATTTTGATCTTTGAATACAACGACGAGATGCCGAGGATGCTTTTTATCATTAGATTTATTAGTTTTATTAGTTTTACCAGCTCTGTACACAGCGGCAATATCATCATTAACTGGTATTTTCAGTTTATCAACAAACAGATTATTGACCTGGGTCAACACATCTTCACCTGGGGATTCCTCAATGCCGATAAGACGGATGTTTTTATTTTTTGCCCTCTGTTCGAGAACGTCCACTTTTTGTTCGAGTTTCTTGTAGGTGTCATCGGGGAAATTGTTCTCAATTATATCAGAATTAGATTTCAAGAACTGAACTTCAGCTTCCAAAGCAGTTATCTTAGCTTCATAAACGCTGAATTTTTCAGCGAACTGTTCGCTGACAGAGTTGATGATTGCGTCCGAAATTTCTTTTATTACATTGTCAGATTTTAAAGCCTCAATTAAGGACCTTTCAAAGTCACTTTTCTGCCTGGTGGTCATTCTAACACAAACTACTGATACTTTAAACACGAGAAAAACTTCAAGTAACAATAATATAGGTGGTTTACAAACGAGGTAATTGTCACTAACCGTATCCAGCAGAGCACAACTATACGCGTGTGTTCACGGCAACGTATCGCAGCATAATGCGTATATGTATATTATACAACGAGCGCATAATGATAACTATAATTCACCGAGTGAATAACAGCCATTATACGCGAGTAGCATACTATTCCTATGGTGAGAGGGACCACTCCTGGCAGGCTCGCGACATTTCTGTCTTCGTGTCTGAGGAGCTGAGTCTCTGCAGAATGATGCGGGTGAACAATGGGCCACTTACCTCAGTTCGGCCGGTAAGGCACCGCACAGAGAAGAAGAAGCATACTATGCTTTATCCAAGACTACTGAAAATATATCTTGATGATTTTAACATTTTGCGATCGTGACAAGACTTTTCTATTACAAATGTGGAAAGAGTCAAGTTCAACATAAGAAATTTTGGGGAACTTGTCATTATGTATTTTGTAATAAAAATTGTTTCAATTGATGTTATAAAAAATAAAAGTAGAGTTGGTCCTCTATTGAAAATATATCAATTTGAAGAATATAAAATTTAATCTGAATCTTTGAAGTATCTGACAGCAGTGAATAATAATTCATTATTTAGTTGCGATTAATGGATATTATTATGGCCGATCAAACAAACGTACAATGGAAGGATTAGACAGTAGTCGTGGATAAAATCTCTTCAGAGATTTCTTCGTGTGGGGGAAAGAAAAATAAACATCGTATTTGTAGAAGAACGTTACGTTGAAATGTTTTGTTTTTTTACTTTAAAACGGAGCCCCACACGAAAAAAAAGGAAAAGAGATTTTTTGTCTCAAATTTAACGAAGAACTGAAAATAAATTTTACTTTAATATATTTCAGTTGCATACCACTTTTTAGTCAGTTTTTCAATAAAACTTCAACACCCTGTATCTTGGGAACAATGCATTTCCGGACCTACATTTATGGGAAGATTATTCCATAAAATTGTCTGTGAATCGCCCCTTTAATTCTTTCGGTGTTATTCATATAAACCCTGTATAATGACTCGAAATTTTTTAACAACAACATATCACCTCCATTTCCACCACAACCAGGACGGTGAAATTCTTTATCTATTAGTAAAAAACTATTATTCGCTATTGTTATGAATTAATAGTGGTCGGTACGAAATTTCTAGTGAAACTTAAAGCTACTTCCCCTACTATAAATACTAGTACAGGGTTTTTCACTATAATTTGAACCCCCCTTTAACTTTGTTACTAAAAGAGATACAGAAAAATGTTTCATACAAAAATTTCACGAAATCGACTGAGGTTTTACAATATGAATTCACAAAATGGAATATATACAGGGTGGCCAGCATATTGATGGCAACATCATTTTTTCAAATGGAACATCCTGTATATTTTTCCATATTTGGCTAGCTACTTTTTCCCTTATTTCGAATATGAAACATATGTTGGATTATTTCTTTTATTCTGAGTACCACAGAGTTTCAAATTTTAAGAACCACCTGGCAAGCTCTGTAATCATTTTCAAGCGTTTCCTGATAATGCCCATTTTTGGAGTTATGATAACGTGTATTGGAATATATACAGGTGAATAACATATTGAATGCAGTTTTTCAAATGGGACACCCTGTCCTGTATGTTCTTCTATCTTTCGATAGGCTATTTCCTCCTGATCTTGAATATATGCGTTTGTAGGTGTGTCTTTTCAATTTCCAGAGTTTCGAAGTTTTGAAATGATGATACCGAATAAAAAAACTTGTGAAATACCTACGAAATTCATTTTTATTCAAACAATTCACTTAAAAGTATTTTTTTAAATGAATACTTAACAATTACTTAACCAAGAAAAAATAATAAACTATGGTAGTATGGTATGAATAACATCAACTAAAGAAATTGCTCGAAATGACCACCTTCATTCAATACACATAGTTCATATCGTTGTCTCAAGTTGTTTAGAAAAAAACGGGCATTTTGAGTAATCGCAGCCTGCCACTTGAAAAGTGATTGCTGAGCTTGCCAGATGGTTCTTAAAATTTGAAACTCTGTGGTGCTCAGAATAAGAGAGATATAACATGTGTTACATATTCGAAATCAGGGGAAAAAGAGCAAGCCAAATATGGAAAAATATACAGGGTATTCCAATTGAAAAAATGAAGTTGCCATCAATATGTTGGCCACCCTGTATATATTTCAATTTGTGAAGTCATATTAAAAACCCTCAATTGATTTCGTAAAACTTCTGTATGAAATATTTTTTTGTATTTCCTTTAGTAACAAAGTTAAAAGGGGGGTCAAATTATAGTGAAAAACCCTGTACAAAACATTTTGAATCTCAAATCAAGCAACTCTCTTCAGAATAGTCATCATCAAAATATTGGTTTCATATCACGAATGTCGGAATTTTTATTTGAAAATATTTATAATAATTATTAGAGAAACTCATTGTTTATAGAAGTAATTCTTCATCACTTTTGAATTTCTTTCCATAGTTGTAAAAATACACTTTTTTCTGAGAAAAAAAACTATGAAATTTCTTACTGAAATTCAGTTGTATGATTGAATATATCAATAAATTTCAGATGAAAAATTCTACAAGAAACAAAAATATAAAAAACATTTCCAATATTTATTGAATATACATTCGAAATTTCGGTTCAACTTAATGGGAAATGACTCCTTTGATTTATTACTACCTCTATGTTCAATATTAACCTACCTGCAAAAATGCTGGTATACCACAGGTAAAAATACAAAAAACCAGTGAGATAACCCATTTCTCACACCAAAATTTCAGACAGTCACACGTTAAACGAACTTAAATTTTTCGAGTTTTATTCATGGCATATTCTTGTTTTACATTTGTACCTGCAAAAAAGGATATTGTGTTAGGGCGTTATGGGTTCGAGAATGAGATCTGTTCTCGCAGCATCCTAGGACCTAGACAGCCCTGTCTGTATGCGTATCGATTTTTCAACCACCCTGTGCGAACGCACGCAATGTGTAGAGGGGTGAACGGCGCACAAGGTGGATCACATTGTTAAGATATGCGCTAAACAATGATCTGAACACTCAGTAAATGACTAATTTTGTGCGAAATTTGATGAATTCAAGAAATATGATTGATTTTTCTCTCAGTATCAAACTACCGCCCTACTTAAAACATCATTACCCTCAGATCAATAAAAAACATTTTCCACCGATCTCAAAATAAATGTGTAATTGATCATTAATGACCCATTTTAATGCCCAATTTATGCTATTTTAATGTGCAATGCTCATGGCAACCGTACACAAAGTATTCAGAAGCACCATGAAATGTCAAAACTCTTCTGGAACATAGAATCATAGATATTATATTATGTCAAATGTATGTCGTGTACAAAATGAGAATGATTTCAATCAAGAATTTATACACAATTCATATTGAGCTCGTCGGAAAATCTTGTAATCAACTCGGTTATTAATCTAGTGACTAATGGTCTCGAATTATTATCTTGACCATTAGTCGATGTCTTTAATAACCTAGCTGGTTAAATAACTATTTCCGTCGATCTCAAAATAAAAGGTGATTTTAATGTGTACGAAATTGGTCATTATTGACCCATTTTAATTCTCAATTTCTGCTATTTAATGTGCAAACCTCATGGCAATCATTCACAAACTATTCAGAAGCACTACGAGAAATGTCAAAACTCTACTGGAACATAGATACATCGAAATTTTATTATGTGAAATGTAATTCTTGTGCAAAATGAGAATGTATTTCAACCAAGAATTCATACACAATTCATATTGAGATCGTCGGAAAAATCTTGTAATCAACTCGGTTATTAATTGAGCGACTAATGGTCTCGAACTATTAACGCGTGAGCGGAGCGTTAAAATATCTTGACCATTTGTCGCTATCTTTTATAACCTAGTTGATTAAATAACTATTATTTTCAAACGTACAATAATAACGTCATTTCTCGATTGACAGGATCATCGGAAAGTTCTATTTCTCCGTGTTGACAAAGAATTCCTTCATGAATGTTGAAATTTGAGAAGATGTGAGAAATGGACAATTTCATTCAACAAAAAATTATTTTTCGGCAACCGCCCAGGAAGTACCCACTTCCCGGACCGTTTTTCTTCGAGAAAGTATCATATCTGGTCTAGTCCGGGAAGTAAGTATGATTTTGAAAAATATAGTAGATCATTACCATAGGAACGAAATAACGGCTAACAGTTCTTATGAAATTTGTAGTCAAAAATTTGCATATTGTACGCAACGCGCTCGAAAATAGTTTTTTTGGAAATCCAGAATTTTGTCTTTTCGCTCAAAAATCCTATTTTCCGGACTATTTGCATAAATTACTATTTCAATTAAGAATCATCGGCAACACGTGAATTGACACAACTGTCAAAATTAAGGAAATGCCCCAGTATAAAGTTGACGGGAAATAAGTCGTTCCGATAGCTCAAATGGCAGACCAACGGTAGTATCTTTTATTACAGAATCCTTTAATAAAGTTAGGCCTCTATTTGGGTTTCGATAACTCACTATTATCATTGAGTTTAAATATAGATGTATGTAATATAGATGTATACTCAATGCTATTATCATAGACAACATGGTTATTATTTAGGATGCTGAACTATAAATACGGCCATGCCAATCTTGCTTTCTGATCATAATCAGAGCTTGATCAACCTCCAGAGCAAATATGAAGAAAAGAGATTTTCATTTGATACCAGCAGTACATGGTTGAAGCGAATGTGCATTTTAAAAACTTACCCTCTGCTTATATGAACACTGTATTCTCTTCACTATTATAATGAAAAGGGTTCGATTTTTGATAGTTGTTAGAATTACTCATTTTTATATCATATTCAGTTTGTAGCAGCGTATAGCGATTGAAAAAAAAATCATATACTCATACAAAATGCAGTATTCGAAGCAAAATACGATCTACAAAAATGGTTAGAATTAAGGTGCAATTTCATAACTGAGGCATGAATATTTCATTTCCTGGTGATAAAAGATTGGTCGCCTTGAACATTGAATGAATAGGTTCATATGAATGATATGTTGAATATAATTGGAGTTCAATAATAACTTGAGATAGGTACCTACCTACCTAAGTGCACTAACTATGATTGAAGTTTCCTATCATAGGGTTAAAGTCTGAAGTAAAAACCGATGCAAATGGATTTAAATAACAGGATATCAACTTTTGAATGCTCACGCAATAAGAAAAACATGAAGAAGAAAAAGAAGCATTGGCGTACGTGATCATAAAATCTCATAGACATTATCAATATCAAACGAAGATGCAAATTCAATAAGCAATATTACAATTGGTCTTACTTTCGAAATTGTTGACGATGTTTGAAGATCAAATATTGGTAGAAAGATCCTCATGGATATGGCAAAACTTTCGACATTTCTTAATACCACATAATGATGTATATCTATTCACTTGAATAAAAATAGAAGAAAGCTATGAGCAAGAACTTTTTTAGCGCTCGTTCATTGGTGGGGCAATTACAGCTATCACCACAAAATTTTGTTGAGGCACGGTCGGAATTATATTCTGGAAATTAAAAAGACGAAATACCTATAGTCCGTTCACGAAAGTTTGAGCGCATAGTAGGCTTTTGTTTATTTATTTGAAGTTGGCAGTATTTGTTGTCATAACGTAAAATAAAATCAACGTTGCCGAATGTACCCGACCTCGTCCGACGGCCTGCGAGTTATCAGAGAACTCTATGCAATATTGCCAACATTACTCATCAATCTGACAAGAAAATAACATAACCTAAAATTTTAATATTCACAGTGGAATATGCCACATTTCCATGGCCAACCGACGCCGACGGCTCAACCTTTCGTGAACGGGCTATATGTAAAAAAGTCGATAACTAAAAATATCAAAGTTCTATGGTTTTGATTCCACAATCCTCAATCCTCAAACTCGATTTCATTTCAATCGAAAAGTATTTCATGGCAATATATGAATTTTTTTATATACGTATAACGATAAACAATCTTCTATAGTTGTATTAACGCAAATCCTAAAAATGATTCTGATTTTGCGAACCTCTTGAAAATTTGCTTGAACATTCAGTATATCCATTTTCATACACAAAATGAATTTCTCTCGAATCGGTATCTTGTAATGGAAATATAGAGATTCTTTTTTCCCATATTCCAAAAGAATTTTTTATGGTTCAGATAATGAGATCTTCTTGAAATTTTGCATGACCATTCATTATGTCAATCTTTATCCAGTTCATCCACATGATAAATTTCAATCGAATCGGATATCTTCTTATGGATATTATAAAGAAATAGGAATATTCTAATTGAATTTTCTATGGTTCTGGGGGTCGATTCTTGAATTATGTCGTGTTCGCGAATCGACAAATGTCGACCAACTTAGCAGGGAAGTTGGTCGACAATTGTCGAATTGCGAACACGACATAATTCAAGAATCACCCCCCTGTTAACACAAAATTTTGCTAGAGGCTTATTATGAGCATATTGAATCTGGCCGCAAAATTTAATTTCGATTGGTTTCGTTTCGTCTGAGATATTGAGGAACAAAAATTTTGAATGGCTATATTTTATGGAACACCCTGTATGATTTGGCTGGTTAACGAACTTAACCGAGGCATTTGGAAACCGAACTCACCATGAGAATCTTAAGTCTCTAAGGGCCGTATTCATCCCTCAAGGTGAGGGTGAGTGCGAGTGTGAGTGTCAGATCGCCCTTGAGTAGCTGTAGCCGTTTCATAAAGCATTATCAGTGAGTTGAGTGCGATTTTCGCCAGCTTCGACTTGAGGGAGGGCGCTAGCACCTATGAAATTAGTATGCTTTATGAAACAGCTACAGCTACTCAAGGGCGATCTGACACTCACACTCAACCGCACCTTGAGGGATGACTATGAATACGACCCTAGGACAATCCCTTCGAAAGTTATCGTGCTAACGGCCGGCCGGTCCGAAGGTCCCACGGACAGAATTGGATTTGACCACGGATTCGTCATCAGGGAGTCGAACCTGATCTTAGAGACCATTTTCGGTTCGAAATTCGAAAATTAAAGACATTTTGGCAAACGATATTGCACTCGTTTTAAGTAGAACGAGCACCCAAAAAGATTCCTGAAGTCAGCCGGAAAACGCTTGCGAAACGCCGAGAATGATAAGATAATGAATGGAAAAAGCCGAAAGTATGGTTAACATAGATAGGTAGGTAGCTATTGATTATATCCCCATAAATTTTCCGTCAACAATTCCCAGAAACTGTTTTTGATTAATCAGCCGCTTTTCACTAATTAGGAGGAGTAAAAATAAAAGCTTATTTTCCTGTCACTCACCTTCTTTACGAAAAAACGTATTTCCCACTTAAAGTTGTGGACGTATCAAAATTACATGTTATCGATTGAAATGTAATAAAAATTGACGATTATAGGTACCTGTCATCAGTTTGAACTGAAAATTGATAAAATCTGACGTTTCTAAATGATAATCAACCAAATTTCTGTGTTAGGAAGATTAATGTTGGGTAATAATTCTTGATATTGGTTTTCTCTGATTTTAAAAAACACTGGAAAATTACAACAACTGAGACATTTGATTTATGTGCGAGTTCATTCATTCACTTTAGTATCGGCCGAAATAGCTCAGTTGGGAGAGCGTTAGACTGAAGATCTAAAGGTCCCTGGTTCGATCCCGGGTTTCGGCATAACCTTTTTGAGCGCTCGTTCTGAAACTGGTACCATAATGTACTTTGACGTCATTCGAAAGTAGCATCGGTGGAGTATCCATTCATATTAACTTGTTGCGAAATTACGATACTGTAGCGTAATTTTGATTATTTGGAATAATTTTAGGGAGTTCATGGCTCTCTAGATCGAAAAATAAAATGGGTGTTCTGACGAATGAAATATCAACTATGAGGTTTCCTTAGATTCAGAAAATTATGGGGATTTCAAAAATGTAATAATATACCGGACCGGGTGTCCCATTTGAAAATCTTAAGTTGATGTCATTTCCAGAAAAACCAGAAATTGGATTTTTTTCCAAATAGGTCAAAAAGTGCACTATAGTGAGTATATTCAATGCTCCAAATTTCACAAATATAGTTACAGAAACAAAGGAGAAAAGGGCGTGTACCATGAGTCTGTGTCACACGGTATATGATCCAATCTCATAGAATGAATGAAAATTAGTGCCTTGAGGTCCTAGTACGCACATTTGAGAAAGTTCCCAATTAGAAAAAAAAATATAAAAAATAATGTATAAATCACAATAACTTAAGTCAAACCGAATAATTTTTGTTTTCAAGTGCTAGTTCTACTCAAACGAGTGCTATATCGTTTTGTCCAAGTGTCTGTAATTTTCGAGTTTTTTAGCCGAAAAAAATTGATTCACGTAAAATTTATTTTGAGGATGAAGATTCTTATACCGAATGTTCATGCAAAATTTCAAGAGTACCGTATAATCGTCACCATAGAATTCAATTTCTTTCTAAATTACCCATTTTTTCGGAAAACTCAGAATTTGTTAATACGATCGAGCTGAAATTTTGTGGTAAAATGTTCAATACTAATTCGAAGCAGTACTCAAACAATCATAGAAATGTCTATCATATAGGTAATATAAAAAATCTAATATTTCCATGAGAAAACTTTCGATCGAATCGCTCGGTTTGATTCTCGTTTGATTCAAACTGAGGTCATAATTTGTTCATTCCAAAAAAAAAACATATTACATAGCTACAATAAGCAAACAATTTGATATAAAAATCAAAACATTGATCAAGCTTAGCTACTTCAATTGTTACCCGAGTTCGAATCAATGCTCTTAGACAGTACTCAGTCTGAATATGGAATCTTCAAATTTTTTATTGGGAAAAATTACTCAATAGACATAAAATATTTTTTTTCTACAAACGTCAAAAAATGACAAGGTTCGCTCATTGGCAAGAATATGCGAAGTGACCCTTTTTTTCATTTCCTTTGTTACTATGACACCGTGCGCGAAGTAATGTGCGAAATACTTACTTCGCACACTGCATGTAAACTATATGGGATTTTTATATTTTAACTTGGTAAATTTCTTGAAATCCACGTTTTCTTCAACATTGAGTGCTGCTTTCAACATATTGCAATATATTGCCCATAGTTATAATACCTAATTACTTGATTTGGAAAAACAGTTCAAACCAGTTCAATATTTTTTTTCATATTGAGCTAAGCGTTTGTAGAAAAAATTTTGTTTGCATCTCATGTGCGAAATACTTTGGTGATCTCGACTATTTTTTTTAACTCGGCTGCACCTCGTTGAAAAAATCAGTTCTCGATCACCAAAGTAGCATTTCGCGCACTAGATACAAAAATAACTATTTTCTACAAACGTCAAAAAATGACAAGGTTCGCGCATTGGCAAGAATATGCGAAGTGACCCTTTTTTTCATTTCCTTTGTTACTATGACACCGTGCGCGAAGTAGTGTGCGAAATACTTACTTCGCGCACTGCATGTAAACTATATGGGATTTTTATATTTTAACTTGGTAAATTTTTGAAATCCACGTTTTCTTTAACATTGAGTGTTTCTTTCAACATAGAATATATTGCCCATAGTTATAATACCTAATTACTTGATTTGGAAAAACAGTTCAAACCAGTTCAATATTTTTTTTCATATTAAGCTAAGCGTTTGTGGAAAAAATTTTGTTTGCATCTCATGCGCGAAATACTTTGGTGATCTCGACTATTTTTTTAACTCGGCTGCGCCTCGTTAAAAAATCAGTTCTTGATCACCAAAGTAGCATTTCGCGCACTAGATACAAAAATAACTATTTTTCTGATCGAATCAATATTGAGTCTTATCGCCTTAGTTACCATATGTCATAACACACTCATATTTCCCAAGGGAAATATGAAACGTCATGTCTTATTGTCCCAAGGGAAATATGAAACGTCAAGTAACATTCTACTAAAAATCGTATAATATGCAACCTTATACATCAGAAAAAAGTCATTTGGAGCTTCTATCAAAATTTCTTGATCTGCTCTCGGGACAACACTGCTGATTTTTTGGGTACGTATCCTTTATTTTTGTTCTTAACAAATACTTCCATTTCATCGAATAATTTGACATTCGTTTTTTCTTTCAAATGTAGCATGGATCTTAAAATAGATAATTTTGGCCATAACGTTTGATGAATATTCCTGCAACTAGTAATGGAATGAATTAATCATACATTGAAAAGAACAAGAATCAGAGTATCATACCAAATCTTCAAAATATGCTAGCAAAATATTTTGGCTGGCACCGTCCATCAAACTTTTTCTTTTCCACTCCCGAAAACCTTCATACTCATTACTATTATAGACAGCTTTAGATTTGGCCGGAATCAAAAATTCACGGGGTTTCGCCGCTTGAGTTTCGACGTAGTTCGACATTATTTCAATAATTTTATTTTGACCAGACGTCAAAATAAAACCAGACAACCATGATTCTCACAATCACGGCCCTAGCAACGTTAAAAATCCAATTAAATCAAAAATTTACAATATAGTATTAATTTTACCATTTTAAGAACGATATTGTTTCGATCCGAAAAAAACTATTGATTACAACACGGGAAATATGAATACATTTCCCACGGTTGTCTATACATCCCTCGGGCTTCGCCCTCGGGATGTAATTAGGGCAACCTCGGTAAATATGCTATTCATATTTCCCTAGTTGTAATAATAGCTATAAATCACAGTAAAATTGACCATGTTTATGCCAAAAACATTTATTTCCTTTTAGATCCTATTATGTTACACTTCAGTTATTTCATTAGAATATTCCGTGAAAAGAAAAAGATGACAATAAATCTTATTAATCTTAATTTTATTGTTTTATATACATCGTTAAAACTATTGAACTACCTTCATTGGCACACTGAATTCACTTTCTTTTCAAGCAATAAATTTATACTATATTACGTATGACAACAGAATCCATGTAGAGGTATCACGACGTATAAGTCAATAATTATACCTATTATTTTAAAATAATTTCCAATATGAAAAATAATATCACCACAATGAAGTATTTAATGTGGATACTTTTTTTCTTAGTTCATAAAGTCTTATTTCTATACATTGAAATCCATGAGCAAATATCAAATTAACTGAAACCAAAAAGATTGAATGCATCACACATATTATTCGGAAATAAGAATTGAAAAGCAGTAATAAGAAAGAAGTAACCAGAAGAGCATTCCAGAATAGGAATGCCATACGTAGAGATAAAGTATCGTTGCATTTCAAAATTTTTCCCTTCTGGAGGTTCGGTTCCGTATGATATTCTTCAAGAAGTTCTTCTTTTTCTGACCACAGATTATTCAGGAATTTTCTGAGATCGACTTCAGTTCGAGGTAGATCGTCTGCCGAGTGTCTGAAACAAATATAAGTTCGTACCTAAAAGTTTAAATAACGGGCTCATAATTTTTTTTAAACGAAGCTGAACAAATGCATAGATTTGAAATTTTAATAATGGTTCCGTTCAGCGAAGAAATGTTCTGAACAGTAAATTAGTAATTTGAATTGAATATTGAAGTTTCATAATATTTTCGAAGTAGGAAATTAGTATGAATGTAGGACAACTGATTGAATTTTAAATATTTTGTCCATGTACTTACACAATTTATAACTCACCTCTTGACATGAACTTTGATTTTTCTTGGAAAGTTACCTCGTAATAGAGCATTTTCACTTTGTGGAACACAATCGAGGTAGAATATTGTAAGGTCATATACTGCTCCTAGGGATTTCTGTTCTAATAATTTGTGGGCCATATATGCAAATCCTGTTGTTCTCGGATGTAGGACATGTTTGAAAGGCTGAAAAGAGTTATTGAATTATAAGCATTCTAATTGAAGCGGCGTATTCAAGCTTCTCATTTTGAATGGAAACATAAGGCCGGGCGCACACTGGAGTCGACAGACAGTCTTCGACGAGAAGATACTGAGAGTTTCTCGGGGCTCGACGAGGTAGCCGTTAAAAGCATTATGGTAAAGGGTACCATTGTGGTAAAGACAACTACACGGCTACCTCGTCGAGCCTTGACAAACTCTCTAACTTCTATTTTCTCTCTTCTCGTCAACAGACAGTCTCCGACGAGAAGAGTGATATGAGATGAGAAAGATAGTTTGTCGGGGTTCGATAAGGTAGCCGTCAAAAGCATTATGGTAAAGGGTACCATTGTGGTGAAGGCAACCGCACGGCTACCTCATCAGGCTCTGACAAATTCTTTAACTTCTCTTTTCTCTCTTCTGGCCAACAGAGAGTCCTCGACGAGAAGAGTGATATGAGATGAGAAAGAGAGTTTGTCGGGGCTCGACAAGGTATCCGTTAAAAATATTATGGTAAAGGGTACCATCGTGGTGAAGACAACCATACGGCTACTTCGTAGAGCCCTGACAAACTCTCTGACTTCTTTTCTCTCTCTTCTCGTCAACAGGCAGTCTTCGACGAGAAGAGTGGTATAAGTTGAGAAAGAGAGTTTGTCGGGGCTCGACAAGGAAACCGTTAAAAACATTATGGTAAAAGGTACCATTGTGGTGAAGACAACCATAAGGCTACCTTGGCGTGTCCTGACTCTCTAACTTATCTTTTCTCTCTTCTCGTCAACAGACAGTCCTCGACGAGAAGAGTGATATGAGATGAGAAAGAGAGTTTGTCGGGGCTCGACAAGGTAGCCGTAAAAAACGTTATGGTAAAAGGTACCATCGTGGTGAAGACAACCATACGGCTACCTCGTAGAGCCCTGACAAACACTCTAACTTCTCTTTTCTCTCATCTCGTCAACAGACAGTCCTCAAATAGAAAAGTGATATGATATGAGAAAGGAAGTCTGTCGGGGCTCGACAAGGTAGCCGTTAAAAGTACTATGGTAAAGAGTACCATTGTGGTAAAGAAAACCATACGGCTACCTCGTCGAGCCATCACAAACTCTCTAACTTCTCTTTTCTCTCTTCTCGTCCACAGACAGTCCTCGACGAGAAGAGTGATATGAGATGAGAAAGAGAGTTTGTCTAGACTCGACAAGGAAGCCTTTTTTGAGATGTTTGAGAAAAATTCTTGACAATTTTATTTCGCATAAAGGACACATATTTCTATTGGGTGACTTCAATATACAAATGCATAAACAAGATAAGAACATGGATAAGGACGCTTCATTCTCATTACTTGGCTCGTAAAATCTATTTCCGTAAGTCGAAGACACACACGAAGGGCAACGAAGGCATCGATATCATAAATTGACAATATATTCACCAATTACAACCACGAATGCGAAATTGAAGTACACCACAATTTAATTTCTGATCATGCCACTCAGAGGGTCACTTTTAATGTTCAAGAGTTAATGAGTTTGTTTTCAAGAGAATTTTCAACGAATCTAACAGGATTAACTTTCTAGAAAGACTGGAACTTCCAGATTGGACAAAAGTATATGATGCAAATTGCACAAATGAAATTTGGGAGTGTTTTCCAACATCTTCCTACACCACTTCAATATCACTTTCCCTGTTAGAAGAGTAAAACAAAGAATTTCTTCACAAAAGCGAATAACAACAGATGCAGAATAAGAGGAGTGCAGAAGACAACTTGATATTTTATATGTGATTAGCTCAGTGAATATCACATATTAACAACAGTATAAAGAAGCGAAGAAGATCTATGAGAATACACTAGCAAATAAGAAGGCCCAGTACTATCAGAGAATGGACAGCTCGGACAATAAACCAAAAACTGTATGGTCAGTAATTAATAACATAAGAAGTGGATCAGAACCCCCAAAAGATATTCAGATGCATGGAGATGATAAGATGATTGCTGTAGAATTTTATTTGGACTTGAATATTTCGTTCGACTATAAATGTGAACAAATATTCAGTCTAGATCTATATTTAGAAATATCCTTGAACTCCACAGGGAAATGTGTTGTAAAACTGCCTAGCAACAGCCCCAAGTTCAAGTGGTACTTGAAAGGGTCTGTTCGACCGAACGAAACAGGTCAGGCAGTACATTGGTAAAAGTCGAACCGTGAACACATTCTAAAACAGAGAATAAACTTTCAAATCAGTGCATTCAAAAGTACAGGTATCACTAACTCATAGCTGTGAGTTCTAGTGATCATTGCATTAGGTGTTGATTAAATAGCTTTTAAGTGATAAGTGTTTAATTTCAATACCTAAACATCATTATATTTTGTATACAGCAGAATATAAGTGTACTTTCTTTGTCCTACAACTTAGAACAATAGCTTATCTTCTATTTCAAGGGTCCCTAAAGACGGATCGAAATAGTCAAGATAACTTTCATAATCCTCGAGCTAGGATATTTTTCATGGTCCTTCGAGCCACAAATTCGATATTTTTCAATTGCAAATGAATTTAATGAATATTTCCTGAACTGTGCGACTGTCATAACATCTGAATTTCCTAGAGCAGGTGTATAATTTCTAGAACAAGTAGAAATATGTATGTTTCTCATACCCATTGCAGAGACTTAAGTTATGAACATAGTGAATAACCTGAAAAACAAACCTAGTAGTGGTTATGATGAGATTCCAACTTCACTAATAAAAACCTGTATGAATGAAATTATTACACCATTAACATATGCAATCAAATCATCCTTCAAAACAGACAGTTTAAAATTAGCGACTATCCGACCATTGCATAAAAAGGGAAGTGTGACAGAATTTGGAAACTATCGACCGATTAGTGTGCTACCTAGTTTCTCTAAAATCTTTGAAAAGTGTATGTGCAATAGATTGATGGAATATTTCTTGGAGAGTGATTTGTTTTATTAAGGACAACGTGCGTATTTGAAGGGAAAAGGAAGGAATACAGCTCTTTATGAGTTCACTGAGTCCATATAACAAGCGATGGAGAGGAAGGATCTTGCAATGGGTTTGTTCGTGGATTTGACATTATGGTAAAGGGTATCATTGTGGTAAAGACAACCATACGGCTACCTAGTCGAGCCCTGACAAACTCTCTAACTTCTATTTTCTGAGTGATATGAGATGAGAAAGAGAGTTTGTCGGGACTCGACAAGGTAGCCGTTAAAAGCTTTGTTGTAGAGGAAACCGTCGCACACTGAGTCGAGTCGAAAACGTACTGCTTGAAACGACCTTGGTGTGAGATGGTTCCGTTTGCCACAATGCTTTTTACGGCTACTTCGTAGATCCCTGACAATTCTCTATTGGCTGGACTCAACTTATGGTATCCTTAACATCTGAAGAAAATTGTATTTTCTCGTGTAAATAAAAAACCGAAATATTTATAGATTGTTCAATTTTGCGGAAGGTTATTTATTCTATATGAAAGCTCAGTACAAACAGAATCATCAATCATCTAACTGATTTGGCATATACATGAAATATTTGGACTACAATTAATATAGCTTAAGTACCTATAGCATTAAGTTACAAATCTGTGATATCGTTATTCACACCAAGTACACTCATCAAATGCAGCTCAATGTTGAGAATGATCAATTAAAATGCATTAAAAATTGCGTGTAGGGCCATTTTGAGGAGATGACCTAAAATTCTAATATACACAGTGAAATATGCCAAATTGCCATGGCCAACCGACAGCTCAAACTTTCGTGAACGGACTATAACCAGATTTTTATTTGAATTTTTCCTTCTAAATTGATCAAAGTTGATTTACGGAAAGTCTTATTACGTTTCAATGATATGCTCTTACGCTCTCTACGTTTAGAATGATAAAATCATTTGAATCGCACGTGCACTGATGTTTCGATTCTTCCACTGTTCCATTGGAACCAGAACGACTTGAAAATTCGCACGTAAATTCATATGTTTCCGAGTAAATTTTCCAAATCTATATTGATAATGTTGGTCTATGATACTTTTATCGCGGTCAGTTGAGGTTGCATTGGGAAATCATTGTTCATTGATTCGAGGATAAGTGACCCAGAAATACTCTATTTCTTAACCCGTCGAAGACTGATGTATTCGAGTTTCACTGAGGAAAATCTGATGGATTAAATGATTTAACACGAGTTTAAATCCGTAAGAAGTTTTATTAATCTGAAGTCATACAGAATATAAGTCGAACAGTCGAAGTGACATAACTGACTTTCTTGGCGCGCTTGAAGAGCGGAACATATATTTTGACAATGACATATGTCGTAGGTTTTTATGGAGTGTACCTAAGATGTCTAAAATAAATTGTTTTAGACATCTTAACTGTACCCTTAGCGTCATCACACATGTCCTGTTAGTGGTGAGCTAAGTAAATCTAAATATGCTATTTCACGTCTCCAGGGTTGTCGATGAGCTGCAGAACGTTCACTACAGCATGGTTTGTCGGCATTTCTCATAAAAGAATCAGAGTTTGGTCAATAAAATTTTTTTATTGATCTGAGTCATTTCATCACTCTCTGTTATCTAGTAATCACACGATATTATATATTTTATTTTGATGAATTTTTCTTTGGTAGCGATGAGAATGTAATTAAACATAATTCATACAATTCATGTTTCTCCTCAATAGACCTCCTCTAGGTCTTATAAAGTGAAATTGATCAGTTTAAATTTTTACTCGGACATTAGATAAAACATATTTTCATTATAATAAACTTGTTGTGATATGAGCTCATTAGAATCCGAAGAATCCCATTTTATCTCGAATATAAGTATAGTTGTTTATGAATGAGAATATATAAACAAAGGTTGAATGTTGATTAGAATGTTCACATTTGCTTATCTCGCTCCAGTCGCCACTTGCCTCCATTACGTCACATCATGAACGCGAAAATGGCAACCATTTCATAACCCCCTCATTAAAGAAGCCTGGTTCTATATATAGTCTAGATGATATCAAGAAAAATCAACTCTTCATAACTCGGGAACTATTCGAACGAACTGAGATATTTCGATCCTGTTATTTTTGGTCTTAGTTCTTAATCAGTATTTACAAACACCATACAACTTCCATATCGTTCGAAATTTGTTTCCTTTTTATTTGTTTAGTTGGATCGAAACGTTGGGAAAGCAGTAAACATATCACCTACCTGCAAGTTATTGTTCATTGCATATTCATCGCTTTTTTTTCTTGTTTCCTCAGTTAAGTCAGTTCCTTCTGGAAAAATTAGAACGCTGCATTTGTAAGATAAAGAGGAAATATAATCACAAAATTTTTCCAATATTTTTTTATCGAAGTCCCAGCACCTTTTTATGTATATGGATAAGGTGAGTTGCATAACCCAACCTGTAAACAAAAATATACATTATTTTATTTCTAATCATGAAGACTACCTAATCTGAATGTACAGTGGCGGAAAGAGAAATGTAAACGATTTCTTTTCCTATTATAAATAAGGCTTCCTTAAACATGTATCTATGGGTATATCGTGTAGTCATCGACAACAAACGTCAAAATAAATCCACAGAATGTAACTATTTTATGCCAAAGTCTGATTCAATCAACTAAGAGAGCTCTGAGCAGGTGATTTTGAGCGCTCGTTCGTTGGTGGAGCAATGAGGCTAATAATACCTGAAAATTTTATTATATATAGGACTTGAGTTGATCCTTAATATATAGATACAAAATCTCAGCACGATCTGAATAATATTTTGGAAATTATTCAAAAACTGAAATATATAAAAATTTCTGAGAATCTGATGATGCGATTCTCTTGGAAATTGACATGAGCGCTCAGTATATCAATTTTCATTGACAAATGAATTTCACTTCAATCGAATATCTTGTTATGAAAATATGAAGTTTCTTCTTTTCAATATTTCAATTGAATTTTCTATGGTTCTTTTCACACTATGGTCACAAAAATTTGAACGAGTCTCATCATGAGCATCTTGCATATGGCCGCAAAATTTCATTCCGATTGGTTCCGTTTTGTCTGAAATAGAAATAGAAACAAAAATTTTAATGACCATATTTTATGGAAGGCCCTGTATGATTTGGCTGGTTAACGAACTTTTTTAACGAACATTTGGAACCGAACTCACTCTGAAAATCACAAGTCTCTAGGACAATTCCTTCGGAAGTTCGTGCTAACGGCCGGCCGTCAACAAGGAGTCAAACCCTATCGTTTGAGACCATTTTCGGCTCAAAATTCGAAAATTACAAACATTTGGGCAATATATATATATATATATATATATATCTGATTTAAGTAATTAATTTTTAAAAACGAAAGCTTAGATATTCTAACCGCGGGTTTCACAAAGCTTGATTGGCAGTCAAATCGTTGATTTTGATGAAAAATCGATGGTTTATGTCAAAAATGAACTGAAATTTGCACAGAAATAATAACACTTCATCTATCAAAGTGATCGGGGTTTTGTGAAACCCAGCTTAGACTTAGAATGAATGCTTGAATTTAATAAATTTTTCCGCCGATCTCGAAATAAAAGTTGATTTTAATGTGTACGAAATTGAACATCAATGACCCATTTTAATGATCAATTTATGCTATTTTAATGTGCAAACCTCATGGCAACCGTACCGTACCGTACCGTAAAAATGTCAAAACTCTACTGAAACATAGATCCACAGAAATTTCAATACGTCAAATGTATGTCTTGTGCAAAGTGAGAATGTTTTTTCAATCAAGAATTTACACACAATTCATGTTGAGATCGTCGAGAAAATCTTGTAATTAACTCGGTTATTAAAATCTAGCGACTAATGGTCTCGAACTATTAACGCTCACGCCTTAAAAATATCTTGACCATTAGTCCGTAGTCGCTGTCTTTAATAACCTAGATTAAATAACTATTTGCTATAGATGTGAGATGTGATGATCAATAGTCTGGAATTATAATTTTATGTAACATGAGATACCCAAAACTCCATGTCTGGTGTATTGTATCTAACAACCTGTTACAATTATACCTAACTAGTTGAGAGTTATTTTCTTGAAGAAAAATGAAACGGGAACTTGAGGAACGATATGATGCGTGTTTTTAGGTAACGACGATTTTATGTAGAAATGACAATGTCATCTGGCGGAAAAATGAATTGGACATCAACATTTAAGCATATTGCATCTTTGTAGAGATCATATTTTTCTAAAACTCTTTGCTCACCTGGTCCTGGCAAGTGCCTGATTGTGTCTTTCAAGATGAATTTGGTCGAATATCTATATTTGTTCTTTCCCTGAATAGCATGATAAAGCGCTGGCCATAAAAAATTCCAATCAGTTCTGGTCCTGTGATTCATAACCAATATCGACATTTCATCAGCACTGATAGAATCACCAGTTACTTCGATATTGCAACCGATAACTAACTCGAGTAGAGCCTGAAAAAATATAAAAAATGGGTAAATTAGTTTTCAGATTGAATTTCTCTCATAGTCAAAAATGTTGTGTGTCCCATGAATTCTTTATGTAAGTTCAAGTCAACCAAAATTCATTTTCCTCCTGTAATTCGAAAATTACAGACATTTGGGCCAAACGATATAGCACTCGTTTAAGTAGAACGAGCTCTCAAGAAGAAGATATAATAAGTTTTTGGGATATTTATACGGGGTCTTTATAAATGATTGTAACATCGTAGATTGCTTTGGAATTTTTTTATCTATTCTTATGCAGAGTCTACAAATTCATAATTCCAGTCACATTATTCAATTTCTTTCGGAATGACCAGCATAAACTCACAGTATAAGTAGTTTTTTTTAAATTGAGGTTTACATCAGATTAATAGTTATTTATACAACAAGTGAGTTAAATGAATGTTTATTCATGAGAAGAAAGGTTAACCCACGAGCCCGTAGGGCGAGTGGGTTAATTTTTTCGAGTGAATAAACATTTTTAACTCACGTGCCGTATACAAAATTTTATCCCATTTTGATGAAAATTCAAATAATGAATACTTTTTAGAGGAAATATTAGGTATAATTCAAATTCATAACGAGATTTCCCTTCGATCGATGGTTGCTAGGGCACTATGTAATTAATTTTTTGCAAGTGTCAATGAAAATTATAGAACAGTCAAAGAATTTTTGTTTCGAAAAAATGTTGAGCGGTGACGACGAGGTTGTAGTTCCTGAGTGCATTATACAAGAAGCAAATGAGGTAGCAGAAGCAGTAATTCCATTAAAATCAAAAATATTGTACGAAAAGCAACATACGGCATTTTGTGCCTGGAGAAATAATAAAAAAGCCATAGGTGTCAACGAAAAAATAATTTTGGCGTATATTTCCGAACAATCCAAGAAAGTTATGTCGTCGTCTTTATGGTCCTACTATTCGCAACTTAAGAAAATGTTGGCTCTGAAAGAAAAAATAGACATCGGCAGATTTCACCAAGTCAACGCCTTTTTGAAGCAACATTCCAGGGGATACGTAGCAAAGAAGTCGAAGGTATTCACAAGAGAGAAGTTAGAATACTTTTTAGATGCCGCTTCTGATGAGCAATATTTATTGATAAAGGTAGTTTTTATTATGGGTGTTGCTGGAGGGTGTAGAATCGGCGAGCTAGTGACTATGACCGTAGATGACGTGGAAGATCGGGGCAGCGTATTGGTTATTCAGATTCCAGATACGAAAACTTATAAGAAAAGAGTGTTCACTGTGGTCAATGGTACTAATAATTAATAATTGTAATTTTTACTTTAATGATAGAAATGACTGTTAATGTAGAATTTTTGATAAATTTTAATAAACATACTTTAAAATGAGTTTTAGGTGCATTGTGTGTGGAAAGAATTATTTCCAGAAACTGAGTGGTGAACATTTTATTCCACTAGTGAGTTAAAAAAATTTTAATTCACTCAGTGGATAAACGTCAACTTACCCTTGTTACCATGGGTTGAATATTGTCGTCTTTAAACGTCAAAATGGGATAAAAATATTTATAATAGTGCAACGCCAACTGCGCTGTTGCCGCTGTTATAATCATTTATGGAGACTCCGTATAATAATTGAAGTTTGAAATGTGATTGAAATAAATTTTTCCTTATTGAAATCTGGTTGATAATTTCATGGCATTTCTGATTCGAATATTATTTTCGGTGTCCTTGCAGTTTCGTGTTACATGGTTGGTACTTTCGATCAGTCCATTTTATCATTATTCATTGTTTCGATGAATTCGGGCTATAGCGTCATTAGTGGCTTGAATATTGGCTTTTAATAATTCCAAAGATGCAGGCTCATCGGCTCAAACCGATAACTCAACTTACAGAAATATTTTCACCCTTCCAACATATGAAGATTCAAGACAATGAATTTTCATCTAATCCATTAAACATACTAAGTATACTCAATGCTATATTACTATACTCCCTCCAACTTTTCAATATTTTCGTAATATAATTTTGTTACATTTCACATAATGAAAACCGTATTTTATATACAGGGTGGGGAAAATTCGTTGTCTACTGAAGGGATCTCGAGAACCATAGCAGCTAAAAAAACTGATGACACATTTTCGGGCTCTTTCTTTCTGACTGACTCAAATCTGAAGACAGATCGAACCTATCTTTAATAAATTTTTAGTTATGAACGAAAATTGAGAATTTGTCATTTCCATTGATGCTGAATAACTCGCGTATTTGAACTCGTATTCGGAATCCGTTGTTACATTCTACAGGCACTTTTTTAAGAGTAATTCAAATATAATATGACTGATTTTTTTTAGTCCAGTCATTTTTCTGGAAATGTTTAGGAATAGGATATTTGATTTTTCAATTGTAACCTATGGTCGAATGTTTTCTTAATCTGACTACAAAATTTTGCTGATTTAAAAAATGTATCATATGTCCCTATTCACGACAATAGTTATTTTTATATTAAGTGCGTAAAATTAGTGTTTTTTTTATGGCACATGAGAGTGTCAACCGCAGGTCGAAGCCAAAAATTCACTCAAATGTGCCATTAAACACGAATTTTATACGTACGAAATACAAACAACATTTTTTGTACAACTTTGAATGTGAATTTACCTCGTTCATTTACGCATCCATAGCGATGAAGAAAGTTTTTTTGACAGTTGTACAAAAAATAGTTATTTTTGTATCTAGTGCGCGAAATGCTACTTTGGTGATCGAGAACTGATTTTTTTTAACGAGAACTGGTTTGAACTGTTTTTCCAAATCAAGTAATTAGGTACTATAACTATGGAAATAAAAAAAATTGTTTGGGAATAAATATTGGTTCTTGCACTGGCTGCACCATTAATGTTAACATTGTAAATAATAAATAAAATAAGGTAGTGTTAAATTTTCTCACAATTTGAAAGCCTTAATAATTATTGTTATACATTAATAAATAAATGATTTCTTGGATTTTTGCTTGATTGAGGAACATAAAGGTTGAAATATAAAATCCCATATAGTTTACATGCAGTGTGCGAAGTAAGTATTTCGCACACTACTTCGCGCACGGTGTCATAGTAACAAAGGAAAATGAAAAAAAGGTCACTTCACATATTCTTGCCAATGCGCGAACCATGTCATTTTTTGACGTTTGTAGAAAAATTATTTTCCTGCATTTCGATTCAGTTCTGAATTAATTATAAGTGGGCTGTGTGTGTATCATCAGTTTTTTCTAGCTGCTATGGTTCTCGAGATCCCTTCAATAGACAACGAATTTTGCCCAGCCTGTACATCTTCTCTTGACTGCGATCTTATGAAAGGTTATTTCAGATCTGATACCTTATTCCCCCTCAACAACGCTATGACCATAGCTAAAACAACGTCATCAAAGCTGGCACATCCAATCACTCCAAAGTCATTGATAAAAGCCTTGTCAGAAAAAGCAGCTTCTAGCTTCTCACTTCATTCATAGACTGAATGTCGCATCTGAATTGTCTGTTGATATCCTGAGCCTTATCGATGGTTAGTTCGGTTATCATCTTCATTATATTCAACCAGCTTATAAGCAATCATCATATAGTTTTATACATGCATAGTAACATCTAAGGACAAATAGTCCTCCGGTTGGCTAATGAAAATTATGTTGTTATTCAGTCAAGTAATTCTGTTTCAGTATTGGTGCTTTGCATTTCTCATGATTTCAATGTTCTAGAAGGCACATCGATGAATGGAGTCAATTTAACTATTGAATAATTTGGGTTCTTTTAAGTTCTTTCGGGATAAATTTATCCTTGTATCGAAAAATTGTACAAATGTAATTTTATTCTGTTATTTTTCATTTTAACAACCCTGTTAAGTGAATGAAGAAGTGATAAACAGAAACAAGTTACCCATGATCTTGATCAGCAGCAATGAAAAAAAAGTTTGTTGTATCGAAAGCTTTGTGTGTCTTTAAACATTCGTCAATATTTTCCGTTGTGTTTAAATAACGTCGGCATTAAACAATTGTAAACTAACAGATATTCTAGTTACAAGAATATCTGTTAGTTTACAATTGACGTTATTTAAACACAACGGAAAATATTGACGAATGTTTAAAGACACACAAAAGCTTTCGATACAACAAACTTTTTTTCATTGCTGCTGATCAAGATCATGGGTAACTTGTTTCTGTTTATCACTTCTAGTATATGTAGTGAAGTGGTATCAGGTGTAATAGAAGATACTCACTGTAGCGTAACATTGCCAGAAAGTAAAGATGATGTCTGTCAAACGTCGGTATAATTTATTAGAAATCAATAAAGCTGGCAACAAATGGCAATACATACATAAATAACCTGAAAAAAATATTGGATGATAAACATGTTTTTTCATTTTAATTTTTCATTACGTCCCAATGTATGTATGTTACATTATACAGTTTTGAATGTCAGGTCATAACCGAAATAACATATTTTTTAATTTTCATAACAATATTATAGTGAACTTTTTTTCATGTTTTGACTTATCATGAGCTCTGGTTGAAAAATTAGTAGAATCGAAAATTACGACCGCTTATAAAAATGAAACGAAATCAATTGGGATTCAATTAGAATGAAACAAACATGTTTCAAAGCAAATGTTAAGCAAGAATCTCGTTTAAATATGCATTCTCATTATATTTTAATGAATGATAATAAAATTATACCTACTGTTGATTTTCTAAACGACGAGTTTTTGTTGTACCTATACTTGGTGGTGTGAGATTTGAAAATAGAAACGAAAATCATTGTCTTCTGAAGAGCACTTTAAACCAGTCCAAGCTGATCCAAAGTTAGTAATAGCGTTCTATTAGTCGATTCAGTGAGAAACGAAACGATACTTCAGTTAATAAGTCGAATAGAAAAGCCTCAATATTTCAATGGAAATATACACCGAATTTTGAATTGAAAATTTGTTCTGGACGTTAGTGACCAACTTAATGATCTTTTCGCATAAGCTGAGTAAATCTACTAGTTTATTAGACTCTATCCCAATCATAGTTAGTATAGTTTCAGTTTGTCTTTGGTTCAGACCAACCTATCCCTATGTATAATATCATTGTTTAAGGAGAAACGATCATTATACAGGGTATCCCGGAAGAATGCGACAAACGGATACCATGAATCAGGATATCAAGGAGAACTCGCAACAAGAGGTTTTAATCGTTTAAGGGTCTTCGTTTGAGATATACAGGGTGAGATTCATCTTATGGCTGAAATTTCAAAGTTCGATAACTTTTAAACTATTCAACCGAATGATTTCAAATTTAGAAGGTTTGTCACCCTTTACGATTTCCACCCTTCAATATTTCAGAAATTGAATGAATCAGATCCGGAATAAAAAATTTTTCAGGATTTTTCTATTTTCAGGAATATTGGAACATTCTGTACGTGAACATTATGTTTTTTTCTCATTTTCGTAACCACAAAAAATAAATCAATGTGAAGAACTAAAACTCTATGCTTGGAAGGATCATACAGGGTGATCAAGAAGTGATCAATGAAAATTGCCTCATGAGTAAAACTTCAAAATTCAATAACTCTTGAAGTGTTCGATAGAATTATTTCAAATTTGGAAGTTTTGTCACCTTTAACTATTGGCATCTTTCAACATTTCTGAAATTGAATAAATCAGATCCGGACTAGAAAAATTTCAGACACTCTCTATCCGAGAATATTGGAACATGTACGTGAACATTATGTTTTTCCGTTGTCGTGATCACAAAGAAACAATTCATAACAAAAATTTCAAATCTTTGCTTGACACCTTCATACAATGCGACCAATAAACATTCCCTTCAAAGAATCTATACTTTACAGGAAGTGTTATTTCAAATTCCATAGTTTTATCACCCTTCCTGGCTGCCTTTCTCCCTCAATTTTTTTTTAAATTGAAAAAACAGAACCGGACTAGCAAAATTTAAGACTTTTTCTGTGATATCTATTCAGCCTGTGCATAACATTACGATTTTTATGACTGAAAAAGAATACTAATGTTTGGGTAGAGAGTTCAGATTACGAAATCAAATCATAAAGAAGAGTGTTTAATAATGAAACTGATTTATTCGAAGAAAACTTTCAACCAACAAACTGAATAATGAATAAAACGGAAAACAACAAATAAATTGGCATCATTCTTTCTTAAAAACAAATAGAATGCATATTTTTTCAGTTCAGGAATTGATCAAAATGTTATTCTTCCATTCGAATACATTTTTGAGCACGTTTATGAAGTTGTCCGTCAATTTGAGGAAAATTTCAAGGAAGTCAATCTTAGGGAGTGACGAAAATTCGAATTCTAAGTAATTTCATCGATAAGATCAAGATTTATCGAACTATAAAATTTCAATTCCGAGGTAATGTTTCTTGATAACTCTGTATGAAAGTGCCAAGCGTAGATTCAAAATTTCTCTCATTAATGTTCACCAACAGGGTGATCCCATATTAACGAAAATAGAGAACTTCTGAAATTTTTCTGGACCGGATCTGATTTATTCAATATCAGAAATATTGAAAGATGGCAATTGTAAAGGGTGACCAAACTTTTGAGAGTTATTTAACTTTTAAATTCCAGCCATAACATGAATATCTCCTTTTATATCCCGAATGCGAGTCATCCTTGATGTACTTGATTCATGGTATCCGTTTGTCGCATTCTTCCCGGGACACCCTGTATATGTTGAATGTTTTGACTTTGTTCATTCTCAATACTTTTCTGTTGCAAATTCACTATCTTGGATGTGAAAAGTTGTGCTATGAAATCATGAAAATATTCGAAACAATGCGATATTTTGGTTGCGATTGAAATTATATTAACAAGTGGTAAAGTGAATAATGTCCTGATTTTTATCTTATACGAACAATATTGTTGGGTGTTTGAGTCAGAGTGTGTTATTTCTTCCACATGTCTATTGAAATAAACTGGTGAGTATCCTAGTTTCAAGATCGGATCAGAAAGTACTTTACAACAGCAGCAATGTCCTGGGAATAAACTTTCGTATTGCAAAATTCCTGACTTAAAATGACGTTTTAACTCATTTCTGCAATGTATAATTTCACGAAAGAAATTTAATGTGAATGGAAATAAATTGAAAACATCGCAGCATTAAATAAGTCGAATATTTACCTACTGATTATTATACTATCTATGATTGAAGATATAGTATATTATAAGGATTAAAAGTGCATAATTTTTTACGAGCAATATTTACAGTTGCGAGGCGAAGCCGAGCGAATGCAAAATTGCGAGTAAAAATAGGCACTTTTAGTCCGTATAATATATACTATTTTTTCTCCAACCAAGCCAAAATTAAAATAAATTTGGCTATAGCAAGTCGGTAGTCAGGGATATCTGGTATTGTTGGTGAATATTGATTGTCAAGTAGACGTCAAATGCAATTACTTTTAATCCAAGGATTAAAAGTAGCGTTTTTAATCCTAGGATTAAAAGTGTTGCTAAGCAACGAGCAAATTTTTGTACGGTAAGAGAGTTTATGACTTTTGCACCTGAAAATAGTACAAAAATGTCATAATTTTTTGATGGTTGGAGAAAATAGTATATTATATTGTAAGGATTAAAAGTGCATATTTTTTACGAGCAAGTAAAAATAGGCACTTTTAGTCCGTATAATATATACTATTTTTTTTCCAACCAAGCCAAAATTAAAATAAATTTGGCTATAGCAAGTCGATAGGCAGGGATATCTGGTATTGTTGGTGAATATTGATTGTCAAGTGGACGTCAAATGCACTTACTTTTAATCCAAGGATTAAAAGTAGCGTTTTCAATCCTAGGATTAAAAGTGTTGCTAAGCAACGAGCAAATTTTTGTACGGTAAGGGAACTTATGACTTTTGACCTGAAAATAGTACAAAAATGTCAACAGTTTTTGATGGTTGGAGAAAAAATATTATTTTCTAATGATGGTTAATATTAAATTCAAAGCAACACTTTCCAATCTCAAAATTCACCTACACTAGTTGAATTCTTATTCTGTAACAAGATTCGT
This sequence comes from Propylea japonica, assembly GCA_013421045.1. Taxonomy (NCBI): domain Eukaryota; kingdom Metazoa; phylum Arthropoda; class Insecta; order Coleoptera; family Coccinellidae; genus Propylea; species Propylea japonica. The sequence continues at coordinate 56,616,858 of CM024241.1, forward strand.
TTATACATACCTGCTAAAATGGTGGAAAAGCAACAGAAACAGTACAAAAATCCAACGAAACTCGACATCTCTACCAATTGTAGTGTCACATATTCACCAACAGTTCATTTTGTCGACAGTTCCTGAAAAGAAAATGCGCTTCAGTCGCACTGGCATCTTGAAAGTTTGTGTCTGGAATGGAAATATTTGTTCAGGTCCATGGAGATGTGAGGAGTATTGATTTTTCCAGACTCCAGGCGAGCGCGGGAAAGCTCAATCTATGATGGCGATGCATTTGAACCGGTATTATTTTGAATTCGATTTTACTGTTTTCAGACTAGTTCTGTTTTATATTTGTTGATAACTTCTAATTTTTTGGTAGGTACTTCATCAATTCTAGTTAAAAGATATGAAAAAATTTGTTTTCCTCTATCTCAGATTTGAGGTGCACAGTAATAAGGTACTCAAGCTACATTTCAAAGATAAAGAGGCTCGACAAAAATCCATTTTTTTTATCATCTCTTATGTGATTTTCAGAATTGATGAAGACACAATTAAACGTTACTACTTGCTAAATGCAAAAAAATATGAATGGACAGGCTGTCCCAAGAAGTTCCATACAGCCATTATCTTGGTCCCCGAAAAAAAGTATTTAAAATTCCATCAAAAACTTTATCATAAAAATTTCTAATACCACAGATATATTTTTCCAAATTGCACGCTTCGATTTTTCCCTATAATCAATTTCCCTGTAAAAAAACATGTTGAAACAATTTTTTAACATCTTACACAAATTCAACCCTTAAAAACAATAATAAATTGTGGCAAATTTCGAAGATTTGTTATCCTAATTTCAATTTAAAATGATCATTGAGTTGTATTATCGTATTTCAAGCTGTTGTTTGTGTCTAAGTTTTGTTTAGTGTCTGTATTGAATATATTGGGACATCACAAATATTTCACCATTAATCGCAAAATGATGGATGTACCACAATTTATAATTATTATTTTTTAAGGGTTCAATATTTTCCTTCTACTGAGGAATCGATTTTCAGAGTGAAAAATCTAAGAGTTCAATTTAGAGAGATGATCAATGGATATTTTTTAAGGGTGGCGATTAGAAAAAAAAATCAACGACAGATCATCTTGCAAAAATAAAGGTTGTGCCACAACTTACAATTATTAATTTCAAGGGTTGAATTTTTCGGGACATTATGAACAATTGCTTGAACGTGGTTTTTCTTGTACTGGAGAATCGTCCAGAGGAAAAAATCATCAGAAAAATATATTTGCTGGTAGTTTTTCATGGGTGGTAATTAAAAACAAAACAGGACAGATTCTGACGGAGTTTTAGATGCCATTCAGAGTAATTTTTGTTTAAACTTTCTACCTTGTCGAGAGTCGAGATATTGGCTGTATGGAAGATCTGAGCACACCTGGTAGTGTATCTACTTCATTTCTGGCGGTAAAAGTAAGTCTTAATCAATAACGAAATAGCATTCATTTCATTTCATTCATCATTTCATTTTCATCACTCAGGTACTCCACCAAAAATGTCTACTCATTCCAAGCTCTGGCTGCCTCAGAGAAAAGTTTAAATATCATCCCTTATTGAACTTTCATACTTTCCGAACATCAAGTAAGGTGAGCATTTTTTTTCGAATTATTTTTTTTTGAGCACTCATTCTACTCAAACGAGTGCTATTTTGTTTTACCCAAATGTCTGTAATTTTTTAGTTTTAAGACGAAAACGGTCCTAAACGATAGGGTTCGCCTCCCTGATGACGAATCCATGGTCATATTGAATTTTGTCTGTGGGGCCGTCCGGCCGTGAGCACCATAACTCTCGAAGGGATAGTCCTAGAGACTTGAGATTTTCAGGTTGAGTTTGGTTCCTGAACGCCAAGGTTGGGTTCGTTAACCAGCCAAATCATACAGGGTATCCCATAAAATATGACCATTCAAAAATTTTGTTCCTCAATATCTAAGACAAAACGAAACCAATCGGAATGAAATTTTGCGGCTACATGTATTGTCTTGTCTCGTTACGTCATTTGACACAATGAGCAATAAGCCTCAACCAAAATTTTGTGGCCATAGAACCAAAAAAATTGAATTGGAAGATTGAGAAAAAGAATCTTTATATTTCCATAACAAAATATCCCATTCGAGTGAAATCCATTTTGTGAATGCTCATGCAAAATTTCAAAAGGATCGCATTATCTGAACTATAGAAAATTCAATTGGAATATTAAAAAAAAATCTCTATATTTGAATTACAAGATATCTGATTCGTTAACCAGCCAAATCTTACAGGTTGTTTCATAAAATAAAGGCATTTGAAATATTTTCCTCAATATCTCAGAAAATGTTATGGCCAAATGCTAGATGCTGATAACAAGCCTCATGCAAAATTCTGTGGCCATAGTGTGAACAGAACCATGAATAATTTAATTGGAATATTGAAAAAAGAAACTTCACATTTCCATTAAAAGAAGGTGAATGATGATTCGAGTGAAATTTATTTTATAATCGTGAATGAAGCTAGATATTCTGAATGTCCATCTAAAATTTCGTGGCCGTAGTTTCAACAGAACCAACAAAAATTCAATTGGAATATTGAAAAGAAAAATCTTAATATTTCCATAACAGAATAACCGATTCGAGTGAAATTCATTTTGTGAATGGAGATCCAAAGAGAATTCAATTGGAATATTGAAGATAAGAATCTTTATATTTTCATAAAAGGATATCCGATACGAGTGAATTTTATTTTCTGAATGAAAACTGATATACTGAATTTTCATGCATAATATTGTAGTCATAGTGTTAACAGAACCATAGAAAATTCAATAGAAATATTTAAAATAAAATCCTTATATTTCAATAACAGGATATCCGATTAGAGTGAAATTCATTTTGTGAATGGAGATCGATATATTGAATGCTCATCCAAAATTTCGTGGCCATAGTGTTAACAGAACGATAGAAAATTCTATTGAAATATAGAAAAAAAGAATCTAAATGTATCCATTACAAAATATCCGATTCAAGTGGAATTTATTTTGTGAATAAAAACTGATATAGGTACTGAATGTTTATGCAAAATTTCAAGAGGATCGCGTCATCAGAAACATATAATTTAATTTTTATGATTTATATTTTTCATCATAAACTGGACAAACATATATTTTCGTGTAGAGGACATCGAGAGAATCATTTATGGCTTATACAATATATCCCGTTTTCGAAGCATAAGCGAGATACAGGGTGTCAAACGTCATTTTTGAGCAAGATTCTTATGAGTGTGGTCAGTTATGTATTACACTTGGTGTAACGGTTTTTGGTCGAATCTCAGTATTTTTGGGTCCTCTATTCAGAAAAGTTGACGAACTCCGAAAAAAAATTTACAAAATGGCGGAAGACCTACAATGTTCCAAATTTTTTTTTCGCGGTTGTCAAATTGACTTTTATTTTCTGAATGAACGCAATTTTCTAAGAATTTCTGTGAAAAAATATTTTCAGAAATCGAACACAAATTTTTTTTACCTACATGTCTACAGCGATGAAAAAGTTTCATTGGAAATGGATGAAATTCTGTACAATTGTACTTCTTGAATTATCAATCACGAATATGAAAACAGAATTGTAAAATATCAAAGGGTTTCGTTACTACAGTCATTCAAATGTTTCGTTCGGACCTCTGAAATAATGAAAAAAAATTGTTTTGGGTTCTAGAACCAAAATAATTAAATTATTGGCATGTCCAAACATTCTAGATCAATTTTTACAAAAAAAATCAGTGAAACTTAGTTGGGACTCGAACCGACGTAGGTATTAAATGGGGAAATGGCAGTAATGGCACTGTTCTAAGGATAATAATATTCGTTGCCAGGCAACGGTAGTTCGTAGTTCATAGAGTTTGACTGCCGGCTAAATTATATTCACTGAAATTTAAATACCAGTCCATCTCTATGAACCACGAACTACCGTTGCCTAGCAACGAATATTAATATCCTTAGAACAGTGCCATTTCCCTATTTAATACCTACGTCGGTTCGAGTCCCAACTAAGTTTCACTGATTTTTTTTCGTATAAATTCATCTAGAATGTTTGGGCATGCCAATAATTCAATTATTTTGACTCTAGAACTCAAAACAATTTTTTTTCATTATTTCAGGGGTCTGAACGAAACATTTGAATTACTCTAGTAACGAAACCGTGCGATATTTTACAATTCTGTTTTCATTTTCGTGATTGATAATTCAAGAAGTACATCTGTACAAAATTTCATCCATTTCGAGTGAAATTTTTTCATCGCTGTAGATATGTGAAAAAAAAATTGTGTTCGAAATTTGAAAAAAAATTTTCACAGAAACTCTTAGAAAATTGAGTTCATTCAGAAAATAAAAGTCAATTCGACAACCGCGAGAAAAAATTTAGAACATTGCAGGTCTTCCGCCGTTTTGTGAATTTTTTTTCGGAGTTCATCAACTTTTCTGAATAGAGGACAGTGACGGCTCGTGCCCTCCAGATGTGGGTCGGCCAGACAAAAAAAATATATTAATAGCAATGATTTTTTTATTCGCGATTGTGAACCGTTAATTTTTTCTGCCATCACAGCCGCGTCGTCATTGGTTTTGTCCTAATAATTTAATCAATATATTAAAATGATTGAAATTGTCTAAGTTACCTATTGAAAATATCATTCGCGGTTCAAATTTTATTAACATCGAAAAATCCTCAAAATCGTTCCGATGTTTCACTGTCTCGTCAACATTTGACAGAAACATCTAATATCTATTGTCTCGTTTATTTCCCGAGAAGAGTATGTTGCACTGTCTATTTCCTCATCTCATAAATTCATTCCCTCACCGAATCAATTAAAACACTCTGTATGGTTCTTGACAAACCAAAAAATACTGAGAACGCCGAAGAATGAAATCTTCGTCTGAAGTCGAGGCGATTTAACGAGCTCCTTGAAATTCTCATAAATGTCTCTTGTGTCAATAGAAAAAGGATCATATTCAATAGATATTTCATAATTTTACAATTTTCCCTAACCTTATCGTTGAAACTTTTTATTAAGTTTGGTATGAGCACTCGAGCACTGTCCGAACAAATCAAAATATTTTGTTTTCCGACTCACCAAGTCGCTGCTACTTGACACAATAACCTCCCTTACATGTGCTCGATATTTCAAATTTAACAATCAAATAAATTCGTAATGAACTTACGGAAATAGCCAAAGAATTTAAATTAAACGTGGGCACTTTGTGTCCACACTGTCAACTTCCCCCTTAGGAATACTAACTAATGAATCACCCTATTCAATACATATTATGCGAAGATCGCGAAATGCGCTGCTAGATGAATTCCTTCTTCTCTGGTACGGCCTGCCGACCTAGCCGCGTATTCTAGACCTTTTGAAATCGCGATGTTCCTAAAGTTAACCCTTAACCGGCGTTGCGGAGTCCCTCGGACTCTCACATGTTGAAATTATCGTGTAAACTTCGATTTAATTGGTCGAGTGCATCGCGCGTCTGAGTACCTTCCTGTGGTGGGGTAACCCATCGATAGCTCAATGGATTTCATTGCATTTTCACGAGAAGTACGTTTTCTGAGCAGCTTAGAGTCCGTCGGACTCCGTGACGCGGATAGTGTAATTTTTCAATACAGAGACCATGGTGCAAAATTCGGAGGTCGTGAAGGCAATAGATTCAAATTTTGAAGACACTCTTCTCAAGTGGTTTGATGAACCAGATAGCGATTATTCAGACCAAGATTGCCATCCCAAGGGTAATGTTGATGAGGACGGTGTAATTCTCAGTGACCATGAAACTTGCAGTGAACTCTCTCATGGCGAATCAGAGGAAGAAAATGAAACTGCTCATTTATGTGTGAACTGCAAAAAATCAATTTGTCTGCAATGTAGCAAAAAAATTTGTATTCGTTGCATTGATACTATAGGTGACTCGTAACTTTTGATTTTTTTGCAAAGAGATTTGGACCATGGTTAGAATTTTTTTCTTTATCATTAGAAGTGAAAATTTTTCATTTTCCATTATAACAGAATGTGTTGAACATATTTCAATAGAAGAAAAACTTCGATTTCACTTATGTCCAATGAATCAAGAGAAAATCATGATGTTCATTTTTAAGAGATATTTTTAAGTTTATTTTTTGTTTATCACATTTATTGAGTTGTTTATTAGATCTTATTCATATTCAAATATCAAATGATATTTTCATGTATGTCTTTTATTATTTTTTCAACGAAACAGGAACCAATTCGCCATTTAAAACAGAAAAAATCGTTTGAAATCTCCGGAGTCCCAGGGACTCCGCCACGCACGCAGTGTTAAAATTTCTGGCCACGCCGGTTAAGGGTTAATAATATATTGATGATATTTTCATGATCAAAAAATCAATAACTACTATCGAACGGTAAGAAACCGATCTTTCCTGAAATAGTTATAATTAACTATTCATTTAATCAGCGAATAATTGGAAAGAACTGTGAAAATTAGCAACTTCTGCTTCGCAGCAAAGATAAAGTCCCTTATCTTTGCTTCGCAGGGTAGGCCTGCCGACCGTGACTTTTGGGAAGCGACCTACTATCGATGCGTTGTACCGTTCTACTGAGTGGCCGTATTCTGGACGTATGTCGTAGTATCGCTTCATTTACGTACTGATAGTACGGCCGAGGGCTGTAGGCCGACCTTGGTGTCACAGTTGAAACACTTGTGTTACATTTCAGATCCACTGTTACAGTGTAACGTACAATTCTAAAATTATCAGTTTTCGGTAGTGTTACGAAATGTTACCATTTATAATTTTGGTTAGTTACAATTTATTGAAGGGCAAGAACAACGCTGGATGCTTTGGAAATATAATATTAGGTGACTGTCAGGTGAGCCGGAAAGAAATGTTGGGCATAATAAGTTATAATTTCCTGTTCTGAGTGGAAATATTAAATATCCAGGCAATTTGAATATCGAAATCGATCATTCAGAATAAGTTTGAATGAATTGAATATCTAGAATTATTTTCTATATCCCGATTATTTTTGGGGGCCGACCCTGCCGACCACGACGAGCCGTCACTGATAGAGGATCCAAAAATACTGAGATTTGACCAAAAACCGTTACACCAAATGTTATACATAAATGACCACACTCATTAGAAACTTGCTCAAAAATGACTTCTGACAGCAATATCTCGCTTATGCTTCGAAACGGGATATATTGTATGAGGCAAAAATGATTCTCCCGGTGTCCCCTACACGAAAATATATGTTTGTCCAGTTTATGATGAAACACCCTGTATATCATTTTCTGAATCATTTTCAGACTATTTTTCCGATTGTTCTGAGATTCTGCATTTATATATTCAGTATCAATCTAAAGTCCCATATAATATCTTGAGGTAATAGTCTTATCGCCCCATCAATGAACGAGCGCTCAAAAGCTCAGGGCTTTTCTTGAATTTTTTATTCTGAAGTATTGGTTTGTCAGAAGAAGACATATTCCTTTATTCTTGGCTTCAGCTCATTCGTATCAAGTCGTTCTATCAATCTCCATTCCTGAACTATTTTGTCCTAAATTGCAGGGCTCAGTGGACTATATAATTGGCAATTTCTAGGAACTAATTGCCCTATTTTACGAGAAGAGAATGGAACTAGTTAATGAGACATTCAATTTCGAAGACCCATCGAACAAGATGGTAATTTTAATTATGATTAAAATCTGAATACTGTTTTTGAAACTCTTGTCAATGTATCTGTTTATGAGATAACGTTGCTAGAGCGTCATTATTTTGTGCGACAAGTCTTTCGTAGAGAAGTAAATGAATGGAATAATTCAAAATTATGTATACATATTTTCCAGAAAAATACTAGCTTGACTTGTGTTATGATTCCGAATCGGCTAAAATTTGACATTTAGATTACAGTTAGACCAATAGTAATTCTTGGTGATAAAATTCCACGTTGGTGTTGTTGACATTCATCTGATTAACTTTTATTGTAAACAACATACACATTACTATTTCAGGATAAGTGCCTGATTCGAATGGAATAGTTGTATTCATGTATGAATAGAATGAGACCAACATTTCTCAGAATAATCCTATTTTGAATTGTTTGTTTTCGATATGAATAGGGAATAAGAAACTTCTGACGTTAGCGTTTTCTTCGAATTTTAACTTAACGTTCAAATTGATTCGTTGAAAATTCAAATAAAATCATATGGGTTTTCACCATTTTCATAAAACCTTCAACTCTCCTGAGATGACTATAGACAGCAATTTTCAGTTTTGGGAAAGTATCATATTTGAAAATCTTATCACCATAACCTTGAATGAAGCATTAATAAATTAAATGTAGGTGCTTTTGAGCGCTCCTTCATTGGTGTAGCAATAATCTTATTACCTCAAAATTTTGTATAAGTCTTTAGATTCATGCTAAGTATATGTATGCAGAATCTCAGCACGATCGGAATTATATTCTAAAATTTATTCGGAACATCGAATATGTAAAAAGCAATATTTAAAAATAATTCATTCTATGATTTAGATGATTCGATCCTCTTAATTTTTCCCAAAAAACTAAGTTTGGTGATGTTGCTAAGACATTTATTTTTTATAAGTCAAGAATATTTAATTGATTTTCCTGTTTTTTTATTCGATTTTTTTTGCAATTTTTTTTCAATTGTTATATTACATAACAGTTAATTTGGAGATATGGTTTAGGTGTTCTAGGAAGGGGAAATATCCTTTCTACCCCCCTGTAGGACTGTCCAAAGTATCAACAGAACCATAGAAAATTCAATTGGAATATTGAAAATAAGAATCTCCATATTTCCATAACAGAATAATCGATTCTAGTGGAATTTAACTTGTGATATACTGAATGTTCATGCAAAATTCCAAGAGGCACGCATTATTGGTACCATATAGATATTAATTTCGTAATTATTAATATTTTACATATCTCATTTTTTGAATAATTTCCAGAATATAATTCGGAGATTGTTGAGATTCTCCATTTATATATTTGGGATCAATCTTAAATCCCATATAAAATTTTGAGATCATAGTCTTATTGCTCCACCAAAGAAAGAGCGCTCAAAAACTCCTGCTCAGGGCGTTTTTTAATTTTTTACACGTTCATTCAAAAACTCATTACTTCAGAGTTCGATTATAAATTTTGAACTTGTGGAGTAGAATATCAATATCGTCTGCACTTTTATCATGAATAACTAGTTTTCTAAAATAGCGACATCTTTTCAAAGTAACAGTCCAGCGAAACGCTGAGCTAAAGCAGAATAAACCCGAATATTCCAGCTCACATAATACAATTATCCTATAAGATAAATCCAAAATTCAATCTGGACGCTCGTTTCAAGCATGGCTACATGAAGATCCGGAAATATTATCCAATACAGATTCCTGAAACGGTCGAGGTATGAATTTCATCTAGTAAAATTGCGCTGTACTCATGGCCAGTCTTTGTTTGGTAACAAGCGACGATTCAGACCGATGAATTCAGGAGGAACTGAAATAAAGTCAAGAGCTTTTATGCAACTGTTTATAATATACAGATAGCTTTTTCCTTTACCTGTCTCTGGTAAAACCCAGTGTACCTATATTTCACATCATACGAGTATATTATGGTAGAAGAGAAGGCAACTTGAAATGAATGCTACAATGCCAAAGCTACATAATTAAATTCGCAGTTTCGAGGTACTGAATCTAGAAACCCATGTCTGAATTCCGACGATAATGTAGCTCCAAGAATCATTCGCTTAGTACAGAAATGACCAATTTTTTCTTGTTCATGTTTTAATTATAATTGTCAGCACTATACAGGGGGTGTCTACTTTTAAAGTGGACAAACTTCAAGGAAAAATTATACGAGGGATTTGTAACAAAAAACGTCATATCACATGTGGTTGAAATGTTGACAGTTGTTCTTCAATTTAACATTCCTTGATTTCCCGAAATATTTCGAGTTTTTTCTCTAGAATGATTATTATTCCGTTTTCCTGGTAGTCTCATCACATTTGACTAGATATTCAGAGAAAGCAATAAATTTGCTACATGATACGAGAATTTGTGTGCAAAAAAATTCTATTGCGTGCGTGATATCGCACCCCATTAAGCTTACTTTCGAATGACATATCAACTTTTGGTTTAGCTGTTCATCAGTGGCGTAACTATACCATCTGGGACCCGGGGCAAATTCTTTTGATGGGGCCCTATCAGTTAAAATCGTCACGTTGTACTCAGTAATTTAAATGAACTTCAGCGTACTCAATTACACGTTGTATAATGTTGTATTGAAGAGTTCACACTCATCCATAGAACATAATATCTCGAAGCATTCATCATCTATTCGCTAGCTTTTCCGTGAAGGAACAACATCGTGAGGAAACCTGCATACATTTACAATGAAATAAAAATAACAATTCAATTTCAATAAGATATTTATTAAGAAAAATCTTTTCTTCGAGCTTTCTGTTCCGCAAAAGTGTCTATAACATCTTCAAAGTTTAGAGATCAGGCCATAGAATTTTCAATAGACAGAATAGCCAAGTTACATAACCTGTCTTGCCCCATAGAATTTCTTAAATAGGTTTTTATCAATTGGACGGCGTTATGCAGAAAGCTACCAACCCACAATATTCTTGATATTGAGTTGAATGTGTTAAGGTGTTATCAAAGACCTGCTTTACATCATGTAAAAAGCTACCAAGCCTCAAAAATATTTGACTCGTTTAATTCATAAAAGGCTAACCCACATCTTCATTTGATCAATTCTTCAATTTGCAGAAACCTTCCATCCCACTTGGTATTATGGATATACCACAAAACATAAAATATATATAGGATATACCTAGCGCCTGGTGTATCCAAGTGGGTTGGTAGCTTTCAGCTTCATCTTGTATGAAATTCATACATACAAAATAACCTCACCTAAGTATTGTTTCGTATTATTTATATTAATGTGTTAAGTTATGTGAAAATATTACCAATCGAAAAATTACAGATTTTAAAGATAAAATCAAAAGTCAGTTGAAGTTGATGATTAGGAACCATCTCTGCTTATTATTCAGCAACATGTTTTTTCTCAACCTCATCAATAAATTTCATTCAAATAATCTTCTCGATGGAGAACTGCTTATGGAGAAATTTTTACCGATTCAGTACCGCTGAGAAGAAATTGAAAAATTCGAAAGAAATGCTGCATCTAATCCTGCAGATGCTTAATTTTTTTGTCAGAATTTGCAGAATGTTAACAAATTGAAAATGTTGGATATAACTCTTTAGATTTCGAAGTGGATTTAAACTTAAATGAAATGTTTTTGAAATGAATATGTAGTTCAAAATAAAATTTTTATGTTTTTCGAAAATGAAGATATGGTTTGGTTTAATCTATTCATTGTTAAATACCCTATTTCTCGAAAAACAGAAAACTACCAAGCCTCAAAAATGATATATTTTTGTCCTTTTTGACATGTATGAATAATGAAACACATAAAATATGACAAAATCTATCGATAATTGAAAAAAGTTCCCAAAAAACATCTGAGCAGCCCACAAGATATTTGAAAAATTAATAAAAACTTTGAAGCTAGATATCTCAGCTTATCACTATTGAAGGATGGTTGCTTTCTGTATAACGCCGTCCAATTTTAGTTTTGAAAATGATCTTTTAGCACTAGCTGTAGTCACAGGAATTGTTAGTAATAACATAAATGCAATGCATACTTCACGAAAGCTGCAGGACATAAAATGATTTGTTATTATTAATGAATCAGCAAGGTCTCTAATAATGATGATTTTTTTATTTCGTCTCGAAAGTGGATCGAAAATTGAGAATTTTTCTGGCAAATGATTCAGATATGTCTTTTTTATATATCTCAACAAATTCTAGAGCTTCTTTTAATAGATTAGTGCCGTTTAAAACTTTCAAAGTAGAAGGCTCCAAAACACTAAAATTTGAAACAACTTTTTATTTAGGTTGGTTTAAATGCTTAACGATGAACTTAAAATTGTATTGTGGTCTTTAGTTGTCTCACTTTGGATTTTGAGCTTAGCAGAGTTCAAGATTCAGTACGAAAACGTCAAATGTATTGAAGAAGGAGGTTCATTTTTTCGTTATTATTTTGATTCAAGATGAATTGATGATTTTCATAAAATAACATTAAAATTCGATCACGAAGAGCTTCAACATAGAGCAAATTTAGGTTCGGAATTTTTGGACTTTTTCGTTGTTATCATGTTAGCCATGATATTGTGGCGGAGGATGAGCAGCTAACACAAAAGTTGATATGTCATTCGAAAGTACACTAAATGAGGTATTTTTTACTGGAAAGAAGATGGTGCATAATCATTAATATTCATCGAAAAAAACATTAGCAAAATAGGACTTATCGTCTTAATTTCAGAATCGTGATATTCACCTTCTTACTACGCCCCGCAATAGAAGAATATTAGCTTATATTGTAGCAAATTTATTGCCCTTTCCGAATATGTGGTCAAATTTGATGAGACTTTCAGGAAAACTGAATAATGATCATTTTAGAGAAAAACTAGAGATATTTCGTGAAATCAAGAAATACGATAGCTTCCCGAAGGAAACTTCAAAACTCAACATTTTCAAGGTAGGTTCAATATTTGAGTAGGAAAAAGAGTTCACGGATAGATAGAACGAAACCAAAAGTTCTCAAGATATTAAAATTTGAATGATCGTTTTCCCAATGTGAAACAAAACAAGTACCTATGCTAAAAAACAAACTCGAACAAATATTCTCTAGTGAGTTTTGCACCAGCACTATTTTTTTCATTCGAAATACCAAATTTCGAAATTATTGGATGTGTGGTTTCGGAAATACCAGGAAACAATGAAAATTTGAATTGCATCAAACTCTGAAACTACTGGACATTGCTCCAGACTTGTCAAATTGTTGACTAGTCAACAAACTTAACCACGGCATTCGGAACCCGAACTAACCCTAAAATTTCAGACCTTAATTTAATTTGTTCGTGAGTTAGCGTGTTCACGTGCGGGCGAATAGAATTTTCATGAACCACGCATTCTTCATAAGTGAGTCCAACCGAGTCGTTTGAGACCATTCCAAACCTAAAATTCTATAAAAACAGACATTTGCAGATGCAACATGTTTTCAATGTTAAATTCACTACAGTTTCATGGCGAATTCAATTGAACTGTATATTTTGAGTTGAATTGTTGCATCCTCGATCTGAATTCAAAATTGTTAATCTTGAAGATTCTTTCTCATTCTGAAGTGAAAATTTAGGAACGAACGAAACTTGAATATAAATTCAATTTGAAAGATTAAAGCAAGTTTTCAAAAAACTCCAATCAAGTTGATTAATGACATGTTACCATTTCTGTGAAAATTTCAGTTCATTTTTTACGTAACCATGGACTAAATTCCAAATCAACGGTTTGATTGCATAATTAATCTTTGTGAAACCCACTGTTATTGCCTCGAAAATTCTATACGCCAGATGTATCAAAATTTTGATGGAAATTCAATCGAGAATGTTCTTATTTAACTCACCCTCTACATGTATCGAGCCCTATGATGTTCTTCCTTTTCACTACTGAACTAGTTTCCTTCGAAGACCTTTCTCAGAAACCCTATTAATGTATTTTCCGACCCAGCTGGTTTTATCCAATTATGATGTTCGATCTGCTGCCTATGATTAGACTCCTTGTTTCTATTCCGGTTGTATTCGGCACTTCTGTTTGTCCTTTTGTGAGCCACATCTCGAATTGGCCACTCCCGACTCGATTTCGTGTTAACATTTTATTTATTGTCAATTAAATTGATTAAACTGCTGCAAACGGCACCTGGTTTGATTGTGTCTCTTCTTCGTGGAAATCGGAAGTGAATCCTGGTCCAGAAAAGTAGGTAATGAATATTGCATGGGAAACGTTATCTTGAAATATATGGAGTTCACCAAATAAAACGAAATTATAAACAAACAAAAACATTCATGCGGAAGAATAAACTAGATGAATATAACAATTCATATAAAAAGTCAAAATATAGTTATGACCGTTCAGAATTCTAAGTCGTACTTACTGACATAATATGCCAGTAGCTAAGTAAGAAAATACAAATATTATTTAAATATACAAAATATTGACAGTAAATACTGCCAACTTCAGATAAATAAAGAAACGCCTACTATGTGCTCAACCTTTCGTGAACGGACTATAGTTATGAATTTAGTCGTTCATAAAATGTTAGTTCATGAGAAAAACTTATTTTTTCGGATGGGTAAACATTTGTTACTCACTCCATGTCTAGTCTAGACCAGTTCCTATGATAATTTTAGCAGACAGTCCAATTGGGCTATAACGGATATCTAAAGCATTGTTGAAGGTCCTTAATAAATGTCTGAAGCGTTCATCATGTAGTTCACGCCAATTTGGACACGAAAAATTTCTGCAAAATGGATCTCCAAATATTGGAATGGAATGTTCTCCAAAAGCGTGCAAGGATGGAAGCATCGCATTCGATCTGTGCTCGATTTGAAAACGATGCAGACTTCTTGAACGGAATTGTAACTATGAATGAGACTTGGGTACATTTCTATATATCTTAGTCTCTTAGGACAACGCTCCAGCACACGAGTCTTATATTGCCATGCAAAAAATTCGTGATTTAGGGTTAGAATTACTAGAACAGCCTCCTTATTCGGCAGACTTAGCTCCGTCCGACTATCATCTGTTTCCTCAACTGAAAAAAAGTTAAGAAGCTCTTAAATTTTCTTCCAACTAGAAGGTAATGAAAGCTGTGGAGGTCTGATATGCAGAGCAAGAAGAAACATTTTTTTGAAATTCTAGAGACATTGCAGGTGCGCTGTAATAAATGAATATGTTAAGTAATAAAATATTTTGACATTGAAATTTCATTTTGTTCTATTAATAATTATAATATTAATAATATTAATAAAGGGAAATTTCAATTACAATTAACTACAATCACAAAATCATTGAAAGTTTCTTAAACTGAATAATAAATGGAGGCTACAGTCTCATACTTCTCTGCTTAACTAGTTGCAAATTTTGGAGTCCATTTAAGATGTTTGAGGGCACTTGGTGGATGGCTTCAAACCTTATTATTGCTAAGAATGACTTTTTTCATGGATATTGAAGGACTTATTCGTGCAAATATTGGTGGAAAAAGAAGTTCTGGCATGTAGTTCAATAGTTCATGCAGGTCTGCAAATTCCATGTGCTTGTGAATTTAAAGCTGCATTTCAATGCTATTAACAATAATTATTTTTTGTATTTCGATACATGCATATGTTCATAACTCACGTCAATGTTAGCAAATTCTCTATCCAATAAGGGTATTTCTGCAACCATTGAATTAAAAAAATTTAAATCACAACCTTTCATGACAAATTCCAAAATGCCATGTTTCGATTTTGGATTTTACAGTGATGATTTTGAAAATGTGGACTAATCGGAATTTGGTTCAGGGATAGTAATTTATTTGGTAGGGTGAAATTGAGAAGAACTTTATACAGTCTAGATTTTTATTCAAACAGTTAAAATCTATTTCACAAAGTACTTACTCGGGCAGTTATTAAACTTGAAGTAAAAGAGGTAACAGAGGTAAGGTAAAGAGAGAGTTAAAAGAGAGAGCTAAAACTTAAAAGAGGGCCTTTCTGTCCGTATCCCCGCATTATAAACCTTTTACCCCCCCACCCTTTTCGCCCTCTCTCAGTCCATCGCCACGTGACGAACCCCCGAAATCTTGAGATTCGCAAAGTTGACGATAGGGGCGACGTTGCCAGATTTAACATACAGGGTGACTTTGAAATTAACTACTGCATTTTCGGCAATGATGAGCACCTCCAAGAAAAAAGGCTCAACAAGCTCTATGGTAATCAAAATACCAGTGAGGGTTGGGTTCGCGGGTAATTGTTTCGTGAGATATCACCTGAACAAGTAAAGAAAACTACACAGCTGTAGGTTATGTGGATCGGCCACAGAAAGAACCGAGTATTTATAATGCCAATGCAATGTGTTGGCACTGTTGGCGCAAACACATGGAGGTGAAGGAAGTGGAGGGGGCATGACGATTGAAAACTGTCACGTAAACAAAACAACACTAAATAAAGCAGGGACACATCAATACAGCCGACTTCGAACTATTCAAACTTTGGATTTTTTCTGTCTCAATTGTTACTCAATTTCTGTACAGTATGTAGCAGAAAGAAATTTAGTGTTAGTTGAAAGTGATTTCTTGTTTGGTAAATGGGTGCTTTAATGCATCCAAAAAATTCCCGCTTCAAGTTGCCTCTAAAATATTGCAGATTTCATGTGACACTTTCGTATCAAGGGAAATATAGCATCTGCTCCTCCCCTTCCCTTTACCACCATGCTTAAACCAGACTTCAATCATTTCAGATCATAGACCATTATAATTTCATTTGTGATACCCATTGACTTATAAAAGAATGGACAGGACGTGTGAGAGAAAATATTGACTTCAGACAAGGATAAAATAATATAAGTGCGAAGCACAGAACATATAATAAAAACATTGGATCGCATTAGATATTTTTATGTTCTGTCAGTTTTCCCACATTATGAGAGAGAGATACTGTGAAGGATGGAGTAAAATTAGTTTAGTTTAGTCTATGCACCACACTAATACTACTCCATCCCTCACAGTATCTCTCTCTCTTATGGCGGGAGCACGAAACTTAGTGCGAAAGTCACGTGACGCCCTGTCCATCATTTTATATGTCTATGGTGATACCAGATTTATGATGTCAAATTATTGACGTATATGAAATATGTCATCATATCAATGATATCTTTCAGAATGTTCTGATTTCATCTCATTCAAATTATCATTTCTCAATCAAAATTCAAGTAAAAATTCAACAAATGATAGACTTTTTGGATTTAGATATGTATAACATCCCCCATTCATGTTCATTCTTTGGTGGGCTTTTCTTATGCGAGACATTTTACCCGAAATTAAACTACCAGAATTTGGAAGTTCTGGCGGTAGTAGCGAAGCTGGAGGAGATACAGGAACAGCACCTGCTTCAGATCAACCGGCAACAACTCAAGAGCAAACTCCACAGCAACCTCCTCCCTCAGAAGAAACCCCTCCTGGTGAACCATCTCAAGAAGCACCACCTATGGAGGAGACACCTCCGCCGTCAGAGGCACCTGCACCACCACCAGAACCACCACCACCTGTCGAACAACCACCTGCTGAAGAACCACCTGACGAAGAACCACCTGCATGAATCTAAAAATTATCAGTTTTTGGTACAATCTCTGCAGATTGTTGGAATTTTAAAAGATAAAACAAAACTGTAAATAAAACAATTTTCACATAAAATTATCCATACTTATTTCTATACTTAGATTCAAAGAAAGACAGGTAGCGGTTCAGCATCAATTTGTCGAGATAGATAATCAATTTTGAGAGACACTACTTAGAGTACACAACTTGTCTATTATAATAACCGTTATACAAAGTAATTTTTTTATTAAAAGGAAAGTGTTTCCACTGCTATGGTCATTGACACGAAGGAACAATTCTTAAAATTAACAATAAGCTAAATTAAATGCATTGAGTGATGGAATCTCTGTTGAAAACAAGAATGCTGTACGTATTTTATTGAAACGAAGCAAATCTCTCATCATCAGCACGGATTTCGAAGAGAAAGATCAACTATAACTACTCTGGCAAGTACAGTAGAAAAAATAATGAAATCTTTTGATGACAGGGAAACTGTTGAACTACGCTGTTTAGATCTGAGCAAAGCATTCGACAGTGTGGTCTGTTGCTGGAGCAGTTGGAATTTTATGGTGTCAGGAGGCCGCTTCTCGCTTTGTTGAGATCATACTTGATGGCAGATGGCTTAACGATCGGGGTACCCGAAGATATATTCTGGGGCTGCTTCTTTTTATTTTCTATGTCGATGGTCTTCTGATACAGTTGATTGTGATCTGAAGTGCATGTATGCTGACGACTATAGTTTTGTCGTGGTAGATTCGAGTGTAGAGAATACTAGGGATTGAGCAGAGTTATGCTTAAAACAGGCAAAGACATTGTTCCATTCAAACGGAATGAAGTTTGAATGTCGATAAATCCCAGAGAATCATTTTCAGCACCAAACAAGTTCAATTGACGAGACCGCAATTCTTTTGGGCGTTACTTGAACAGTTCACTCTGCTGGAGGCCCACATACACAAGATCTCAAAACGTTTATCATGGCAATGTGAGAACTATAAAAAATTGTTTAAATGAAGAAGCAACATTATTTGCCTACTTCACACTGTTCCATAGCGTCTTATCTTATGGCGTTATTCTATGAGGAGCTGCACCTGATGCTTTGGCAGTTTTCCAACAAAGAGAACGATACGGGCAATTGCTGGAGTATCGCAGAGAACAAGCTGCAGGGAGCTGTTCGCTGCATACAAAGTTATGATCTTGCCAGCAATCCAAATACTTGCCTCCTGTGCTCATCGTAAAAAAGTAACAAGACCGAGTCATTCCAGCATTACTATTACACTAGGAACCGAAATAAATGGGTAGGTACTCCCACAACACCGCTTTGAGAGAACCCAAGATAGCTTCAACCTTCTGAATGTCAAGATGCTAAATTAACTTCCTGAAAGCTGGATGGAATTGAGCGAAGTTTCTTTCAAACAAAATGAAAGTTTTTTGACGAAAGGTGACGTATTTTATCCTATAAAGAATTTTTAGATTTTCAATTTTAGATTTTATATACTTGTTACCGTTAGCCACTTGCCATTGTAATTGTAATTTCATTGTTATTCTAATAACATAATATTTGGTAAAGCTTTGTTAGGATATCCCCCGGTCTTAGGAAATGTGAAACACTTTTTTTTCTTCTAACACGGTCAAGAAATACCTCACTTGTATAAATAACATAATATTAATTGTATAGAAATATTTCAAATGTTTTAACTCTGACGCATCTTGTAAGATATTGAAGGTTAATTTAATTTATTTGTGATAGACTATCAAGAAAGTCCGGCTTGGTGAGATCTGCACTGTATATTTCCAATCACTGCAAAGAAGAGGTACCTAGTTCATTAGAATATGCTTGACAGTAAGCTGTTTATTGCAGTGTTCACATAATGGTGGGGTCGACTAGGCCATGTGGGGTATTTTTTGTTCCCAATTCTGAGTCTTCTCATTATGACTGTGGTTCGTCTGTCTGATATGGTGAACAGGTGAACTTGAGAGGTTTCACTCTTGGGTGGATATCATGTAGTTTGGAGGAATTGTGATCCTTTTCTTGTTGCCAGTTTCCTCCTGAATTTTGTACTTCTGTAATACTTGAAGATCTTTTGTATGGTGATGTTGGATGTTTGGAAGAGCTCTATGCGGATTTGTCGGTAAGTTCGTTTCCTGGTATTGAGGGTATCCAGATTAACGTCAGATGGTGATCAGTAATAATTAGTTGTTTATAGCGATCATGGATATTTTGAGCTATGGGATGCTGAGTATAACAGTATTTTTTTTCATTCTCCGGAGGATGCTGAATCGGTGCGTATAGCAACATTAAGGTGATTAGTGTTTATGTTTTCAATTGCTTTGACAATAGCGTATAGTTCGCTCGTACGACACTTACAAAATTTGCAGTTAGTATTGATGTAAGATGCTGCATCACTTTTCGAAGCGTCAATCGGTAAAGTAGACAATATCGTATGACCTTCTTGGATTTTTATTGGAGAAATTTATGTTGGGACTTTATCCGTGACTATTGTATAGTCCACCTATTATAAGTCTGTTTGCTTGCCATAATAATACTCATTAATCACAAGTGACTAATGTGTTATATCCACTGCTGTCAGATGCTCCATAGATTAAGTTTCAATATTATATTCTTTGAATTGACATTTCTTCAGTATTCTAACAGTACTCCAATCAACAAATATGGGTGTTCCCTGTCAATCGAGGATCAAATCCACTTTCATTACATCAATTTTTCTTACAAAATATACAATGAAAATTCTCTAAACATTCCTCATGTGTCAACTTGCCTTTTTTTTCCGTACTTCTAATTGAAGGGTCTTGTCACGGTCTTCAAATGTTAAAATTTTTCGGAAATTACCTCAGTAGTCGTGGATAAAGTATAATATGCTTCTCGCATATAATGGCTGTTATTCACGTCGTGAATATAGCTATCATTATACGCTCGTTGCATAGTATACTATTGTGTTACTTGCTTTGGGAATTTGGAAAGGGATGTGTCAACAGCTGAAACTGCTTTTTGTCATGGTGGAGTTAGGGATTGAGTATGGTAATACAATGCTATGTGACTCATGAATATCTATAAAAATCTACATGAAACATGTAACGTTATTATTTTGGAAGTTATCATAAAATGTAGTTTTGCCATCTTTTTCCGAAAATTATTGGTTAGTAAACTTGTTGGTATGGTTCATTTTCTAAATTTCCTCATTGTTGTAATTATTCACTTCGTTTACCTACCTTTTCGAATTGTTTTCCCTCAGAAAACGGTTGTTTATTATTTGAAAATTGTGAGGTTAGTGTGTTGTTATTTTTGGGTTAGTTCATTATTATTTGGCCTCAGTAAAGTACTTCGGAAATCGTGGAAGAATTATAGAAATGGATTTATAGAGACCCTCCTCTGGTATAAACTGCGTAGATTATCAGTATCGTAATGATTCCTTTTATATTATTTTGGTTTGATGTATTTTTCTTCTTCTTCGCTGTGACAACTGATAGGCTCTGTGAACTTTCCGAAATTTCTTTCTGTGCGACTGTCAGTAGGTACGTATACATTTCTATCTTGAACCAGTTGTCTTACCATCCTCTTTTAGGTTGTTGTGTAGCGAATATTGTTGGAATTATTTGTAACAAATTCTCGACTGAATTGGAGGTTGAACCTATCTCCCTCGAACAACATAGGTAACTAAAATATCCTTTATAGCTTATGTACGCGTTTTCTTATAGTATTTTGTTAGGGTCCACGTATCTGGGTGTATCTCCACGTATCATCTCCACGTATTGGGTGTTCCATGTACCTGGCGTTATTGGAGGTGACCTGTCAGTTGTTCTACGTACCTGGCGTTATTGGGGGTTACCTGTCAGTTATTCCACGTGCTAGCATGTCTTAGGTACTAACGAAGCTGTCAGTTTAGAGGTATCGATTGGCATCCCCTTGCCTGTTATCTTGGAGGTATCTACGTTCTGGAGTATTTTGTGAAGGTAACCAGTGTGTAGCACTGGCTTAATATTGTAAATTGTTGACTTTTTTTTTGTGTGATAAATTGTGATATTGTTTTGTAAGGTAATTTTATATATAGTTGTGAGCAATTATAATGAGGTGCACTTCATAAGTTGAGTTGGGTACCAACCAGGGTGCTCGTGTATCCTTCAGGATTTTGTGATAAGATAATTGATTGGTGTTCCCTTCAGGAACCATTGTTTATGTAAGTAGTTGTTGACTTAGGTCGGTTTCTATTGTTAGCTCAGATGATTCGTTTTCATATAATGTAGTGTATTAGTAAGTTTTCCTTCTGACTACCCCTTGGGGAGATTATTTTGTGCTTAGATTTTGTGTATTTGGTGTTTTCCTTCTGACTACCCCTTGGGGGAATAGTATATAACATTACTAGCAGGGTAAGAGGGTTTTTACTGGCGAATGGAGGATATAATTGACGAGCCGCAGGCGAGTCAGTTACCTCCTTGAGCCAGTAAAACCCGTTACCTTGCGTGTATTGTTTTATATTTTATTTGTTTCTCGTTTGTAAAAAGGTCAGATAAATTCCAAAAAAATAAATAATTTGTCGCAAATATCGTAAGCTATTTATGATTTTTATGACATCGGAAAATTATGACAACTGTCAGTGGCTTTACGAGAGGGAAGTCCTTCGAGAATATTTGCTAATTTCGGACGAAAAAGGCCAGATCCAAATGAAACAAGGTATGCAAATCGTTTTTTAATACTTTTATAACATTTATTACTGAAAATATTTTGTTACAGGAACGATGAAATTAGAAGGATAAATGAAATTATAATAAGCAAGTACGTGAAAAGGAAAAGAATAGATACGAATATAACAAGATACGAATATCGTTTTTGAATAGTTTGAGAACGTTTATTGAGAAATACATTTGTTCCAGGAACTCTGAGACTAGAAGAATAAATTAAATTAGAAGCAAGTACTTGACAACTTTCAATGTAAATAATACTACTAACTTGTAAAAGTTTTACAAGTTAACTGTCAGTTTTACAAGGTAGTGACTTGAAAAAATACTTTCTTGATTAATATTGTGTTTTTGGAAACTGA